>JAOEHY010041235.1:0-30568 GCA_025447955.1 Psilopsiagon aurifrons
GATGCTGGGGAGGGACTCTTCATTAGGGATTGTAGTGAGAGGACAAGGGGTAACGGGTTCAAACTTAAACAGGGGAAGTTTAAATTGGATATGAGGAAGAAATTCTTTACTGTAAGGGTGGTGAGGCAGTGGAATGGGTTGCCCAGGGGAGCTGTGAATGCTCCACCCCTGGCAGTGTTCAAGGCCAGGTTGGACATAGCCCTGGGTGAGATGGTTTAGTGTGAGGTGTCCCTGCGCATGGCAGTAGAGTTGGAACTCGATGATCTTAAGGTCCTTTCCAACCCTAACTGTTCTATGATTCTGTGTCTAAGCATCCAGCAGTCTAAGCAGGTTCACTGAAAAAGAGATATATTTAGAGGAGAAGTAACAAGCAGACATTAAGCAATTTCTTAACATGTTTTTTTTTTTTTTACTTTTTCCCTATTTGCAGTCAGACTTTACTTGCCGATTTGCCTTTTAGAGCACGTAAATAATTGCCTGTTCTCTGTTCAGCATGAGGTACATCAGTTCTGCTTTGTCTAGGTTAGTACTCATTGTCTCCAAAAAGTTACTTTAGAAGTGCAACTGAGTTTAAAAAGAGAAAAAGGGTAAGGAATTCAAGAATCAATTCCACTCCTGTATATTGTGCCATCGTCTTTAACTGCACAGACATTGATACCTGTGTGAGATAGGAGTGCACATCCTTTTGTGAGTCTCCTCCATCATAGTCATCACATGTGGGACTGAGGTTTTTACTCTGTTCATGTCAACTGAGGTATTTATCACATCCATCTGATTCCTTTTAAACACAAGTTCTATTGGTAGTATAATAATTCCTTAAGCATGCAGTGTGAGTGATAATAATATATAGATGTACATGAATATCTATGTAATAGTTTGCTTGTACATAAACACAGATTGATTTTCAAGATTACTAAATTAATGTTTTAACATTTTAATTGTTAACACTGGAATGTATTTCTGCAAAATGTGATTAGTTTTATGGCCAGAAGGTACTATAATATCTTAGTTTGTACTTCCACGTACCACTATGTACTCCAATATCCCCAGCATTTAACTTAAGCTTTGGAACAGGGTGCTTTTGAAGGCTGTTGAATTGCCATCGCAGTAATATGAATAGTACAAACTTCCCAGAACATTTAGGTATAATTACTGTACTCACATGACATTCTTTCTAGACCAACTTTTTCAGGATTCCTGACAAAGAAAAAAGCTTAAAAAACGAAGTAGTTTTTTGGCATGTACCTATTTGGGAAAACAGAAAGCCCTCAGTTCCTCCATCGGTGATGGCATACAAGATGTGCTACAGTTGTTGGCTAGCACTGCTATTGGAACAATTCAAGGAGTTCAATTAAAAATGTGTTGTTCTAGAGAATGAGGTCTGTGTTTGCATGCCAATTTTCAAGTTACTACTACTACTTGTGGCCATGGGAGTACGTGTGTGTGCTCAAGATTTGATATTTGCTTTGGTTACTGTATCTAATTTCACTATCAAGTTATTTACCTCAACACCCAGCAAAGATCCACAACTTTGTTATAAGAAATCTTAGCATTCTGTACTGCATTTACTGAGAGAGATAACTCTTTGTTTTTCAGAGCTTCCATATGGCTGGGAGAAAATTGATGATCCCATTTATGGCACTTATTATGTTGAGTAAGTTCCCAAGTTCAATATTAAGTTGCTATTAATATGTCATAACCTGATACCAGTATCCTCTGCAGTGCTTAGCCTGTCAAGGAATAGGTACAATTACTTGACATGTTAAACTGAGGATATACCAGGAATTCTCTGTCATCAATGCAGCTAATGTGTTCAAATATATTCAGTGTGTCTCGAATCAGTGACTCAGGCATTCAGTCATTTTCTTTCTCCAAAGTCTGATTTAATGGTATTGTTCCAGCTGGTACTTGCACAGAGATCATATTAATTAAGGAAATGTATTTTCTACATAAGCTGTAGATATACAATGAGGTAGAAACCTTGTTAATCAACAAATAGAGCAAAGCAGAGTCATTTTAGCTCAGTAAAGATAATTCTCTGGGTAGTCCTTCCTCGCTGCAAATCAGATGTTTATCCTGCTTGTACCAGAAGGCAGGTTATTTGTACACTACATATAAAATTTTAAGAATGTTGTGTTTTATTTTGTACATAAAAGTGCAGCTGAAAATAAGAGAATATTAATTTCTATTTTCATAGCACAAACCTTGATTTTTGGGGGCTTTATCAGATTTTATTTTAGTTATGATACAAGAAAAAATGCTTCTTACTCGTCTGTGCAAAGGGCAACATGAAGCTTTCATTTGAAGTATTAGGTAGACCCTGTTCTGGCCACTTCCTGCATGAAATAAGTAAATTGGAGACATGATTCTCTCTGCTTTCTTAGTTTAATACAGCAAATGGGACTTACGCAGAGTGGAGCTAGATTCAAAATTGTGTTACCTGTTTGCAGGGGTCAGTTCTTACTCTGCTCTTTGAGCAAAGTATATAGCAGAGGCAAAAAGTCACTCACTGTCACTGGGCAGACAGCACTTGAAAGGTTGAGAAAGATCTATCCATAAGTTCCTTTTATTAAACAAGAGAGATCTTTAGAGATGATGGCCCCTGACCTAAAATCTCAAATTCAGATCTTGATTGCAGTACTTTTATTCTAGTTGTTTCACACAAAATAAAAAATTATTCACTTAGTCTCTCTTATCCATACCAACATATTGACTGCAGGATCACTCTGGACAGATTCTGAGGATGCAGTTTTTCCAAACCCTGGGATATGATGCTATTAACATGCACAGGGTAGAGCTGGACAGGGAGATCAAGAAGAGATCTGATTTCTGGAGGTCTGGAAGATGTAAGGTGCCCCTTTCTTTATTGCTGTAACAGCAGCAGCTTGTGGATGCCATGTACCTTCCCTTGCCCTCCTTAAAAGCAAACAAACAAACGAAAACAGCATTTGGCTACTACCCTGCTGACTCCTGTCCTGTTCTCCAAACACAGGTGCACCTGCTCTGCTGCTTTGTCCCCAGCCTGTTCCCTGCCCTCAGGTGAAGGAGCCAGGAGCTCCATCTGCTTTGTTGCTCAGCCCAAATCAGCTTAGTCAGTCCAGATCCAAGCAGAAAGATAAGTAGGTTTTGAAGTCCTACATTATGCCATTAAATTACCCTCTCTTTTTATGCCTGAGTTCTTTTATGATGTCCCCAAGTAGCTAGAGGCTGGAGTTCTCGTATCTCTTTGTAGTTAACCTCCCCTAAAGACTTCTGCATATGCAATTATGCAGCTGCTGCGTGTAAGTGTTCTGCCCCAGTCATTTTTCATGTGTTTCAGGGAGTAACAGGTGTTGTGCAATTCCTGTGCATCAATATCTTACTGAGTCCCCGCTCGGTTGTTGCGCAGCCTAAGGCATTCTGGCACCAGCGAGGCTCACACTTCACTGCAGTCAGAAAGGGAATGAGTATTTATCTCCATTTCATGTCCAACCACGGGTAAACAGATGCAAGGCACCAGGCCCAGATGTTATTATGCAATTGCATACTTTAAGGCTGTTAGTGCCAAATTTATTAATCCTACCACAGATAAGATTTGTGGAAACATATATCAAACCTACTGGAGGTTCAGAGGGGTTTAGAAGTGTAACGGATGTTTGCAGGATGGCACTAAAGCTGCAGCCACACCAAGTTCATAAGGAGTTTTATAGTCAGTAAAATGTAGCTGTACTTTAATTTGCTGTCCGAGCTCAATAACTTTGAAACAAAGATTGCTTTCCACTTTTCATGCTAAGAAGCAGCAGTCATACCTTCTTTTATTACCACTATTCAACAGATGAGTTCATTTTTAACTGGATAAAATCAGACTATAATAAACTCTCTTAATTATATCATAAAAGTGGGTAATTCCTGAAAAGTTAGATTATGAACTTTCACACACTCAAGTCCAGTCCAACCTTACCTGCAGGCCTTTAAAAGTGTCAGTGAAAGAAGGGCTTGTTGTCTGCTTACTGATATATTTGTATCCCATGGGAAGTTTATAAGGATGAGCACTGAGGCAGAAAGGCTCAGGTTCACCTTAAAAGGACCAGCCATGCTCAGCTCCAGTACTCTGAGACCAGAGGAATAGCTACAGAAGAAACAAAGGAAAACCTCAAGGGTCTCACTAGCAAAGCTAATAAAGACTAATTGCAACATATTTGCAAGTTCTGTTAAATAAGGTCTCCAGTATCACTTCCTTTCCTAATCATGTGTGAATATAGGTGTGAGGCTTTATTAAAGTTTTCATTTGCTATGTTATGCAGATCCAGGCTTCATTTGTAAGGTGCAGACATTTGACATAAATGAGAAGTGTTTGCTACACATGGGTTAACTTTCATGCAATTTTCTTTTAATTTACAAACTAAGAACTAGCAACACTTAGCTGTGCAGGGAGATGGAGCGAATATGGTTATTAGAGTGCGCTGGGTCTTTTATCATTCTAATAGCCAAAAGATTATTTCCCCCTTTAAGGCTGATTAACTGCAACACAAAGCTCAATTTCCAGGCACTGTGTTCTTAACAGAACAGCTAAATTAGGTATTTATTCTGGAAAAATTCACCTCCTTGACTTAGAGTTTCTGACAACACTCAAATAGAAAAACTTTCTTCAGGTTTTTTGTCATCATAAAGTACTAGTACCTGAAAAATGGGAGTGTAAAGAGGACTTAGGCATGAACAAGTTAGGCATCCTGATCTTCAGAATTACTTTGGTAGGTTACAGGCAAGAATTTAAAAAGCTAGAGACACAAACTGCCAAAAAATCCCATACATTAAAGTAGTAAGAAAAGAAGATAACTTTTTCTGCTGGTGCACATTGTTAGACAATGCGAACATTTTGGTAGGGCTCAGCATCTTGGCCATCAACTAAAATTTGCAGAGTAGGCAAATAATAAGCCTGTAAATTTCCTAAGAATGTGTTTCAGTTGTTTTAAGCACATCTAATATGAAACTCCAACACAAAACCAACATAGCCTGGCCACAATCACTGATGAGATGGCAGAATGCTGCGTCTGTCTTACAGGCTGGTTGGTGGTAACAATACCTCCTCATAACACAGGAGACAGTATTTCAAAGTCACAGGTAAATGCAGCCCCAAAACAAATCCTGCCTCCGAGGGGTTGTGTCCAGTTAGCATACAGCGAGCTAACAGAGGACAGCAGAACTGACCACCCTTCTCTGCAGAGGGAAATGCAGGATTCCTTGGACTAGAAAGCAGACAAAAGGCACAACGGTTCTTCTCTACAGCCACATTGGCACTAGGAGAATCTACTTGGGTTCTTGTCTTTGGATTAGCCTTTTATGTTTAGTATGCATTGTATAAAATAAAGGAAGAAAAGTTAAAAATGCTCACTGAATTAGATACAGCGAGCAATGCGCAATGCATTTTTTTATCACATCCAAAATCTGTTTTAACCACAAAAGCACTTATTTGTAACCATCTGGAAAACTTGCATTTGGCTTTCCTTATTAAGGCCTAAGTTAGTAATATCTATTTTGTATGCAGTTGCATTAGCTAGATGAAAGGCTAGAGTGTCCTTTCAAGGGAACTACTTAGCCTAATAACTTATTTCTCAGGTAAACTCATGAGTAGCAGTTTTCCTGATTTAGCATGAAGCTGTATAGCACTTTAAAGTTGCATGAAAGGGAAGTGTTTCATGTCTCATCAGTCTAGAAGCATAAATCCAGTGATAAAAAATTACTGATAAAAATTACTGATAAAAATTACTGATCATGAGTATAATTTTCTTTTATCTGACTCCTTTTGGACACAATGTTTAAATGGAGTTGTTTAATTTTGTTGAAATCCTCACTTTGAGCTTTCAAGACTGCATGTTACCATAAAACAGTCAAAATATGGGAATAAATTGGAGCTAAGAATTGCATAAGTTGCATCAACAACTTGAGGTGCTTCAAGTCCCTCTGCTAATGTCCTAGCAGATCAGACAGGAATAAAAGGGTTATTTTTGAGGTGACCATTACTGAAGACATTTATGTGTAAATGGACTAAACCGCAGACTCATAGAATCATAGAATAGTTAGGTTTGGAAAGGACCTTAAGATCATCTAGTTCCAACACCCCTGCCATGTGCAGGGACACCTCATACTAGACCATCTCACTGAAGGCTCTATCCAGCCTGGCTTTGAACACCGCCAGGGATGGAGCATTCACAACTTCCCTGGGCAACCCATTCCACTGCCTCACCACCCTCACAGTAAAAAGTTTCTTCCTTATATCCAATCTATATCCAGTCTAAATATTGGATATACCTAGATATGTAATCTAAACCACAACTCTACCTAGAAACTGTAGAGAAACAGTGGATAACAGATTCTAGCTCAAGGAACTAATGTTCCTTGAGCCACAGACACATCCTATATTATATCCTATATTATATTATAGCATGACACTAAGGATAGTCCTTATACTGTCAGGATCCTAAATGCAGATCTGTAGTGAGAGCTCAGATATTCATTACATCTGTGCAATATAGCACAAAAACTATGGGAAACCCATGCTTTTCTGGAAGGGGAGCTGAAGACTAGGCCAAGGTACTTTAGAGCCTCTGAAATAAGACCTGTTCCCTATGTTGAAGCAATTAACTCACTGTGTAGCAACCATGGTTTTAACCATATCAAATGCTAACATCAAACACGCTAGATATTTTCCCCTATATCTACTATTGTAAGTTGTTGCATAATTTCACACTTCTGCTTGTATGAAGCCTACGGATTTCAAGACTGGAATTTTGATATCTTCAATACATTCTAATATTTACTTCCAAATGTGTTCACAGAATGCAATTGCATATCAGAATTAATTCTGCTTGAATAAAAAGGTTAAGCTCCTTTGGTCTTCCATCATAGGAGACTCTTTTTCTCTGTTCTTCCTGTAAAACCTTTTATGAATTTATTTTAATTGGTCATAGGTGATCAGAACTTTATGTAGTATTTATTGCCTTGTGTAATGGCAGAAGTAATTTTTCCTTTACAATATTGAAATGTATCATGTGATAGATAGCAACATGAAATTAAATTTTTCATACCTATATTAGTAGTTGATAATTACCCTATTTAATGCATGCAAGTCTTGTCTTTCTCCATTTTTAACAGTGAAGTTTGTCTCCGTTCCATCATATCTTTCTATGTTTGTATAGACAAAGGTACTGAAGACTTTGGCAATTACAGCATGGCCTAGCTAGAAAGCAAAATGTAGGAAAGGAATGCTTTCTCTCTTAAACAGCCTATCTGAAGAAGGAAACAAATGAAAAAGGACTTTGCTGCATAGATTAAAATTTACAAGAAAACTATTAATCAGAATTTTAGAGTATGAGAGTAAGTTAGCACAACTTGAATGAGTTATGGCCCTATTAAGAAAGCAGCAACTCCAGGATTTATCACATTTACTTCTTCTCATTAAATCAAATATTCTTTTACATGACTGAAAATCTTTTTATTGTCTTAGCGCTGGCCACTAAATTCTGATTTTCCAGGTGTACTCCCACAGGACTTGCTGCCTTTCCTCTACCTCACTTTTTAATGGCAATTCCACTTACTTTCTTTGAAGCAGGGGTAGGATCTGAATCCCAAGGGACCTGAGAAGTGCTTAATGTGACATAAAAGGTCATTTCAATATTAACTCAAGGTCTTGTGCCCTCTTTAGGATCTCAGAGTTTCGAAAGTTCCCAGGTCACCTCTCCAAGTGCCTAAAGCCCATGACTGGGATTGGATTTTTAGAAGAACTCAATAAATAGTAGAGGAGTGATATGTTAGAAAACTTGCCCTTCTGTACCAATGCATTTATTTCCCCGGAACATTTACAGCATGGGCCCCTTTTCTCAGTTGTGATCCTATCTTGCAGAGTTGTTTGATGCAGCCTACTAAATTGTTTTGTCTTCTTTAGAAAACATGTGAAACATATCATAGACAGGGTTGATAAAATGCATTCTATAAATTAAAGAATTAAAATCGAGGATATGATGTGTGTAGTTAATAGCTCTAAACACAATACAGAAGATTAGTGGTATAACGACAGAGGTATACTTACTGAGCTGCTGTAGGAAAATAAAAGGTAAAGAAAAAATGTGTACATTAGCTTTTCTTATATTTCATATATTTGTCTATGTAGTTCTAATCTACTGTCTGACTTCGTTTCTGCAACATTCGATTTTTCTCCCCAGCTGAGTAGATATATAGATAGAATTAAAAAGAAGTAATCCTCAGTTTATTTCCAATGTTAGATTTATTTCTAAGTTACAATCATAAAATCACTATGTCCTAGGCTTTACGTTTTCTGTAGGTGATTAAGTAATTCTACTTACAGCTAATAGATAATAATGCACAAAACTGGTTCATATCCTTTGAATCATGCACAGAATAATGCTTGTACTAAAACCATGTAAAACTGTCATTGTCAGTCAGTACTGCTCTTTAGTATGTAGTCCCATAGATCGAAACCATTCATCTCTCTCAGAGTTCAGCATATTGAAATGAAAGGACACTTAGTGCTGTTTGTTATGCAAAGCGCTAGATAATGCGTTTCTCATCCCCAACAAAATTGTGTGGAGTATAAGGGACATGCTCAGGCCCAATGGGGATTCATAATGGTTTTGCTGTCTAACCACACACACCTAAGTCACATACAATATCCTACAGCGAAAATTATCATTTTCCCCAACTGAACCCAGTTTTTAATCAAAACCAATTTTTTTCCAGCCACATAAATAGAAGAACTCAATTTGAAAACCCTGTCCTAGAAGCAAAAAGGAAGCTACAGCAACATAACATGCCCAACGCAGAACTTGGAACAAAGCCTATGCAGGCCCAAGGTTTCCGAGGTATGGTACCATGTCAGCTGTCTTAGTTAAGATGAAAGATCCTGTTCTCCTGTTTATGTGACAACGATTTTGTCAGTGCGATTAAAAGAGTAGTGTTGCCAGTACTCACAATGTTATTACCTATCTCCTAGCATTTTTCTCCCCTGTCAAATCCCAGAATGGAGGGACTCATGAGACACCGAAAATGCTCTAACCTTCAGAGGCACACAGAAAAGGCAGAAAAGTTGACCGCAGTGTTTCCTAAAAGCTGAGAAACAGAGCAATAAAAGCCCTGAAGTAATTTTCTAAATAAAATCATAAATTCTATCCTTGGGAATATACAACTCTCTCCTGAGCACCCAAGGTTGGCAACACTGAAATAATTAATTGTACTTTCTCTAAATTGCCGTTAATTGATGTTTGGTATGTTTCTAAGCTAGTTCATCTCATAAGCATCAATTAAGTTGAAAGCCTCGAGCACTGTGTTATAGGAGTTTACAAGAATGCAGCCTCTTGGTAATGCCAAAATTAATGTGCTTTAAATGAGCTGTATAAGCAGCAAACAGTATTGGTTGAGAAGAATAAAATTTAACATAAGGTTATAGCCAGAGAATGAGGCTTGTTCTCCTTTGTAACAGTAGAAAGCTTCTCATCAACCTTACCTAGACCCAAATTTACCCACCTGCGCCCTGCTCCCAAGAGGTCCCACAGCGTGAATGACCTGTCCCAGTGCTGGTGTGCCCCCGCCGGGACGCGCAGGCTGCACGGTATGTCCTCTCCTGCCGCCCAGCCCAGCCCCACCGCTGCGGGCATAGCTGGAGCAGTTGAAGTCACAACCTCTGCACCTTCCTCCCACCCATCCTCACCAAGCGCAGCATGAGAGAGAGGTACAGGGAGGCTCCATCACCTCACCACACACCGAGGCACATGGAAAGGGGGCATGAAGGTTGCACTGCAGTTATGTGTGTCACTTGTTGGATGCCAAAACCACACATGTTTGGAGGAAAAAGCTCACCTGACATTTAGCACTGCTTGTTAAGAAATGGAACGAGATATTAGGGGGTATTTTCCTTATTGTGGTTGGGAGGGAAATTATGGAGAAAGTGTTACTTTGTAGACAAAGCTGAATTTTTGGGTTAGGAAAGAGGTTTTAAAATTACCTCACAGATCATTTTTATTGCTGTAATTATTTTAGCTACACAATACCCACTTCTAAATGTATTTCTAATATGAAAGAGTATTTATAACTCCCCGCTAAAGGCTGATCTGCCATAGATGAGAAATACATTTTAAGCTTTGTAGTAATACAAGAACTCACAAATATTATTTTCCTGGAATGCCTGCCCTCTTTATTTCCTTGGGTTTTATACACTGTCATCTGCTGTCAGCCAGTATTGTTATCTGCTGTCCCCACTGTGTTGTGCCTAGATCGGAACTTTTGCCTTTCTTCTTTGTGTTGTCTGATGTAGAAAAACCACTCTTCACCCGTGATGCATCACAGCTGAAGGGAACTTTCCTCAGCACAACTCTAAAGAAAAGCAACATGGGCTTTGGATTTACCATCATTGGTGGGGATGAGCCAGATGAGTTTCTCCAGGTGAAGAGTGTAATTCCTGATGGGCCTGCAGCACAAGATGGGAAAATGGAAACAGGTAATTAAAATGGTTCTCTATTCTTTTATATGAGAAGTTGAATGAGACATAGATTTCTGAGTCTCACTCTCTCCATGAGTGCATGCATTTTTCCATATGTCTTCCTGTATTAATGTGTGAAACAGCTTCTCTATAAGAAAAGGTAAGCTTCTCAGATAAAATTTGCTTGCGATTTTTCTTTCTAATAATGCCACATAGTTTTTTTTTCCTATTTCACAATATTTTAAGCAAGAAAAGAGCTCTGCATGCTCCTACATAAAAATGGGATACAATGTTCTTTGGTTTATAGGCTGTTTATTAAAGGGGAGTCTGTGCATGGAAAGAAAGATATAGGCAGAGAGAGCACAGACTACTAAGTGCAAATTTATTTCTTTAAAAGACAGTTTTGCAAAGTAATCAAAGTTGAGTCTGGGCGAACATTTTTGTTAGAACCATGAAAACAAGAGTTTTGAGTGTGGCATGTGGACACCTAGGCATCCGTGGCCTACTAATAAAGAATCTGTGAAAACCAGCTAAATGAAACAAACTTCCTCTTAGGAGATTTGAAGCTGCTTGTATGATCTTGACCACCGCAGGAAATATTTTGATGTCCACAGATTGATGAATATTGGAAACCACTATCTTAAAGGTTTGCAGGGTCGCCTGAGGTCTATGTTTAGATGAAGTATTTTTGGAGGAAGATTTGCTCAGTTTCCAAGCCAGCTCCCATAGGAGAAAACAATCAGAGACTAATAGAACAACTAGAGTTGGCAGGGAACACCGGTCAGTGAGCTCCTGCTCAAAGCAGGGTTAACTTCATGGTTGTTCAGAGCTTCATTCATGAGGCTTTAGAAAATCTTATAGGACAGAGAACCACAATGCCTGTGGACTCCTGTCCCAGTACTTACCCACACCCATGGTGAAGTTTTTTGTTCTTTGGATCCAAGTGCGGTTTATATTGATGCAACTGATTTCCAGTGACTGTAGTTCAGTGTTCATACAGCCCTATGGCTGTGTATCATCTCTCCTCAGCAATCCTTGTTCCCCAAATCAGTTGTTAGGCTACACATCACTACTGGGACATGTGCATAAGTTTTCCTTCCTTTTCTCACCAAGACTTTCTGGAAGAAATGATAGCTTGGGATTTATGTGGCCTCTGCAGAAAACCAAGTTCATGGTGGCCAAAGTCACTGTGAAGATTAAGGGGATTTTCTAGCTTGTGGCAGATCACTGTGGATGGACCACAAGAGCAAAGTATTACAGTACAGGAGGCAGACGCAAACACAGAGGCAGAAATAATGTGTATTGAATAGTCCCAAGTGATTCTTCTGGAAATGTCCTTTTGCCCTTCTTCTGTTGTAGCAAAGGAATGATACGGACTATTGTACGTTGAGTAAGTCACCTTGAACTCTAGTTTATTCTGTAGGACTCTCCAGGACTTCTCAAGTAGGAAGTGGGAAGGTTGTGAAAAGTATTGTTTTAAAAAATGCAGTTTGCCTCAAATCTTATATTACATCCAGCATCTGATGACAAATAGGTAAATAGAGGACTTATAAAGAAGTAAAATGTAAGAAAGAAGTAGAATATAGATTTGTGCCATTGGATTTATAAAGAAACCAGTCTAACAGCTTTTCAATTCTCAATTCTAGTTGTGATTTTAACTTAATGCAGTTTGATTCCCAAGAGCAAAATTAAATTAGCTAAGTGAACAAATGATACAACAGACTTCCTGAAGTTCAGATTTTAGTAACATGAATGTCATTTTCCTTAGTATTTTCATATTACCTAATGCGCAGTATGAGCTATTTTCCTCATTTGTCATGGTTTAGCATTCTTAGACACAGCACTCAAGTAGAGTTGCTAATACGTTTGAAGTGTAGGCTGGTTATTGGTGAACTTGTTCATATGGCATTCTTTTCTCTGGAAAAGAGATTATTGTAGTTTTGATGTTGAAATTGAAATTGGTGTCGTAATAATATTGATGGCAATAACTGTAGTCATGGTTTGTTATAAGGATATATAGGAAAAATGTGCTTTAAAATGCATAGAAACACATTGATTTATTTTTTGGGAGGTAATTAATTCAACTATATTAAGAATGCATGGCAGAAATGTACATTCAAATACATAATTACTGTATAATTACGTGAGCCCAATATGTACAAAATTACATCTCAGAATAAATTCTGGCCTCAGATGTGTACAGTTTTTAGAAGAGTGACAGTTCTGATCTAAAGTATTTAGAGAATCTCAGACTGTCTGTGGCATCTAACATGGTTTCTCTGAGTATTTGAAGTGTTTTCTAATGATGATAATGATAAACTGAAAAAAAGGTATTTAAGGTCGGAATATTTCTCAAAGCACTGTTCAACAAAGTGCTTGTATTTCCTGATATCCAATCATTTTCACACTTCCTCAAGTAGGATTTCTCTCACTGTTAGACCATTTTACAATCTAATCGACTGAAGGCAGGAGAGCTTCCCAGGTTCCATCATAGCATTTTGTTCATGAAGCTATTAAAATCTTATGTTTTAAAACTGCTTGAAATTACATATGTACCTTTTGTTTGTTCAGTAGGCATCACTGAATGATGAATAGAACTTTCAAAATAGATTGCATTTATTCTTTGACACAAACTGTGTGGTGTTGTACAATTTATGTGCACTCCAGCTATGATCGTAATCACAGGAAGCTTTGATCAATGATCAAAATATCATATTGAGGCAGTAGAACATCATAGTAGAAAGCTCAACAATGCGCTATGGAAAAGATAACCACCCTTATACCCAGGTTGCTAGTGCTTCCCTTGCAAGGACGATACTTGTTTTTTGGTCAAGTGGTAAATAAAATTCTAGTGTTTCAGGCCTGCATCAGATATGGGGGAAAAGAGGAAGAAAAGGCAGCATTGCTTTCATCTTACCTGGTCTTGGCCACAGGCTGAAGACACCAATGCAACAATCCTAATTGCTAAAGAAACAAGCTCATATAAAGCTTATATTGTAACTTTGGTTTACTTCTCCACCCACAATCTACTTTAGGGGTCAGATACAAATGCTATTCAAAGAGAAGGGTGAACTTATATAAGATATTACTGTCAACTTTTAACAGCCACAACACAGTGGTTTCACCTACAGGTTTCAAAATTAAGCAGTATTGGATTTCATCCCATGGACCATGGAAGCAGCTGCCTGACACTGCTGTGATGCTGTCAAACAGTTAAAGCAGTGAGGCAAACTGAGTGTACTGAGATGCAACAAGAGATATCTAAGGTCCTGGTGATCTGACACCATCACTCAGTTCCCAGTGCTAGGCACTAAGAGGCAGCTATAATTGTCCCTGTCCCACAACAAACCTCACAAGCAGACTCAGAGGGCCCACATCTCAGTGTATGCACCAAAACCAGCCAAAATTGCATTCTTGATCCCATTTACCAGATGTTTCACAATTCCTAAGGGTTATTATGTCCTCATATAAATCTAGCATCTGTGAGCTAATGGCTGTTAGTAATACTGCAAATGTCTTTCTAGGACATATTTTAGCATTCGGGGCTCAATCAAGCTGCTGGATATGAGCATTACACTTCATGGCATCTCTCTTTACCCCAGGAAAGCCTAAGAGCTGATAACACATTCTTCCCTGAGAGGTTACACTGCTTTGTCTTGTTTGAAGCGTCATGCTACCCATAGAAAACTGCATTTAAGAGGCCCCTGTATCTCATTAAAATGCTGAGTAAACATCACTGGTAAAAGACTGTATCTACATGAAAAGATTTTTATACAGTGAGTGATTTTGAATGACTGCTGTTCTAAGGCAAACAAAGATTTAGGCCTGCAGCTGAGTCAGATAAAAGCTCAAGCTGCAAAGGCAAAATTTCCCTATAATTCTCAAGGTTATTCAGTGGACTAGATAAACTGAAACACTCCCACATAATCAAGCTAGGGAAAGATCCGCACTCTGCACATTTCAGCACATTCCCATTCCTTTGGTGAAAGTTTCCAGGAAACAGCTCAAAGACATGGTGAACAAGTGGTTAACTGATTCTATTGATGACCCTTCTGAATGATGAATAGCTGTGGTCCTTCCAGTTTGAACTATCCAGAAACATATATGTATCTGTGATAAATTGTCGCAGCTCAGCATAGGAAGCATGCTTTTTCATGTCATCAGCCAAGCATACACTTGGCCAGCCCCAAGTGTAAACAATGCAGACTTGGGCTTTTTTACATGCCATACTCTCAGGAATGGTAGCTTCAATCTATTTGTTAAGGAACTCTAGACATAAAAATTCATGAATGTAAGAAAAGGTTCAGCTATCAGGTATAGATATCTACAAGACAGATGTCTACACTTACCACACAAGTACACATGTACCACTTCTAGTTAACTGAATTAGAATGAAGTCTAGAGACTAGAGATCTAAAATCTAGAGATCTATCACTCAGAATTTCTACTTCACCTGAGAGATCTCCAAAGGGAATGAACCGGCTGTTAGAAACACTGGAAGGAGTGACCCGTTGCTTTGCCGCTGTCTTGGGCCATGAAAGTCTTCTGTATGTGATTAATTTTTCAAGAAGCTGAGGTTCCTCTAAATGTAATTAAACTGGAGAAACTGCACCACTGTGTTAGACTAGTCGGTATGGATTTGTGTTATGCTCACTGCTTGCGTTCCTATATCCTCCAGCACAAGCAGCTGAGGAAACAGTGCAAAACACAGCAGAAACAGTGTATTTGCTTCATGCACAACCAAAATAATTGCATTCTCTGTTCAGCCAAAACATCTACATTTCATTTCACCAGTGATACAAGTTACATTTTCCTTTTTGTGGGGCAAAGAGGAGGAACTATTTGGTAGAATCTTAATATGGCTTTCTAAAACCAGTTTTCTTTCATTCTGTAAGGTAATTTGGCTTTTCAAGGGGGAGGTGAGGGAGAGGACATTGAGACTGGAACTGCAATATTAATGTTGTGGTCTTTACACCCTGCATGAAAATGAAGCCAATAGTTCATAGCTGAGGCAAATGGACATCTGAGGGCTGCACTTCACTTATTTTTCCTTTGTGAAGTGCACAGCATCCCACTTCATTCAATCCACGTTATAATTCTTGTCATAAAAGCTTGCATATGTCAAGTAAATAATGCCAAAACTGTTCAAAATGTATGTGAGTAAAATTAACCCCAAGTTCTGAGAAGGTAGACTGATGCAGTGTTGCTAGTCCTCACAATTTTATCCTGAATGGCTAGGTAAAATGAATTCTTTCAAGTTCAACTCTTTTTTATCTTTTTTTCCAATAAAGGTGAATAAATGTGAATCTTCACTTAAATTTTCCAGTATAAAAGTTTATATTCCTCTAGTTGCAGAGGAAAGCTCTGAAGTGTGACCACATCATAATTAAGAGGTTTCAAACAGAAAGCAAGGAAAAAAAATGCCAATTCTACTATTTGTTTTATATAATGTATTGATAACTCACTTTTGTTGGGAGAGGGATATAACTTGTGGCTTTGAGTGCTTGATGGTGACAGTAAAAAAGAAGACTTGCACTTTAGGAATATTAATAGCAATGAAGAACCTGGCAGCAGAAAGATATTTTTTCAATTCCCTTTTCTTCTGTGCTTTAAGTAATTCATTGAACTCTGCATGTAAATGGAAAGACCAGAAGATAGTACTTAGCTTGCTAGAAATCTTTAGTACTTATGCTATTTTTTTCTAATATTAGTTTTCCATTATATTTTTCATTTGCTTCTATTGCTTTCATCTAAAATGAACGTGCTACAGCAGTCACAGTAATATCTATAAATTTCTTCTTATGTTAACCAAAGACCTGGGAAAAGTATCCACTTGTCACAACGTTACTGAATTCCAGTCTTCATGAAGTACCTCTTTTAGGGTTTTCTTCAGATTTTTATTCTTCTGGTACTCACCAGATTATTAGGCACTCATTGAATGATAACCAAAAGAGAGGTGAGCCTAGACTAAGAAAATGTATCCATATTTTGTATACCATACCTATTACTCTCTACATCTGAGGTGTTTGTATGCATCCTGTCAGGTTTCTTTGGTTAGTTGGTGTGATATTCAATAGCCTGTGTTCTCCCCAAGGTGCAGAAAATCCATATGTCGTAGCTGTTCTGCCTGATACAGAGTTAGAGCTTGAGTCCATGTTGCCTATCTCTCAAGCTACGGAGCATTCATTAAGCACTGCACGCAAATCTTTCCTATTAAAACCATTCCACTTTGCATAAATATTCCTTGAGGTACAAAGAGAGCTATTGATTCTTTTTAGCCCTGTCATTTGGCTCTTCCCTTGAAGTCTTCAATTAAAATTATTTATACAAGCTGGAAGAGCAATTACAGCAAAGGGTCTGAAGATTGACAAAATGTTCTTTAAATCACAGGAATAATTAGAAAAAAATCTTATGAACTTCTTGTCTTCACTTCATGAGGTGATTCTGGTTTTGTATTAATGATACAAATGGGACTGGGTGGTCTCTGACTTCATATCTTGGGCTGTAGCCCTAAGCTTTGCCATAATTTAGGAATTTGGGAAATCTATCTCAAGCTTTAGGCTTAATACCTTAATTTGAGGTGGTTCAAAGCATCATATTAAGGAAGACAGATGCTGGAATACAGTGTCAAAAGGGAGGAAAAGGTTGCCTCCAGTGGTCAACTGAGACTGACAACATTTGGGGTGCAATTCAGTTGCGTAAACATACGTGTCCAGTGCCATTGAAAGTGCCCGAGATCCCATGTAGCCTTGTCCTGCCCTTCCCCGCTGTCTCTTGTAAGTCAGTCCTGTGTCGTACCTGCAAATCCTATATGAACATCTCAAATGCCCAAGGCTGTCATAAATTATATTAGACACCTACTTAAACAACTACTTTCCTCATTCAGTGCCTTATTAGACTGCTTTATTTTTCATTATCATCTATTACAGCAAGCAGTGATTGATTCATTATTGTAATAATAACCCTTTTCTGACAATTTTAAGGATATTTGTTTCCCCTAGCCCAATTTAAAGCTCACATTTGTGGCTTTATGATCACATCAAAGAGACTGCTAAGACCCTTTTAAACTTAATAGGCTTAATTATCTTTTGTTTAACCATTCCAACAGCATTATAAGAAATCTGATGATTGTTTTCAGCCACTTGTAATATTTTGGTTCAGATATTATTGGTACACAGAAAGCATATACCAATATTAGAATTGAATAATATGTATAACTTGTTTCTTTCCTATAGTGGTTCTTATTCAAAAGACTCTTTTTTTCTTTTTTTTTTTTAAGTCCAGATCATACACAGAAATGTAGCAGGAATCTGAAGAGAAGAGCAGTCTTTCATTTTGCTCTGATAAGATCTGTGTTTATACACAGGAGATGACTCATAGCATGCATGGTTTGTGGCACTCTATTTTGAAGAAAATCACAATTATTTGACACTATAATTTGATCCATGTTTATGAGTCCTAAGAATGGTAATACACACTTGCTACATGAAACAGTAAAGTATTGGATATGTAAACAGGTGAAGTTCTGGGTTTTGTAAGTGTACCACACAATTTTGTGCTGGAGAGAGTATCTAAGCAGATCTGTTTATATGTAGTAACTTAATTCTAGTGGCTAAACCGTTTGAGTAACTCTTCCAGCACTGCCTATAGAAAGTTGAGCATGCTTTATTAAAGGTGGCTGAGGTCTGAACATGTCCAGCAAGGCAAGATTCCACATGCGCAGCCTTTTTTATTTAACTGTTTCTCCTTTGACCAGATTTCTACAGCAGGTATATTTTTATTAACTCAGATGCCAAAGGTGAAGCAATTTGATGGGAAGAGAAAACATAATGCAGATATGATCTATAAGAATATAAACAATCCTGTCTTTTATGGACAAATGCAATGTAAATCATACACGCAAGAGAGGCACTCTCTGTTTAAGCAAACACACCATTCTCGATCTCTGTAACGAGAGAAAAGGATATGTGCTGGAGCTCTAAAGAGTTTATAACTATCTTCAGCAGAGAATGAGGTCATAGAGAAATCAAGAAACATGGTAAATTAAAATATAAAAGAGTAAAGGTGAAAAAGCAGAGAGAATATTTAGAAAACAAACTATTCAAGTATGTACAGGCTCACTTTCATCTTAATTCAAAGTCTGACTCCATGGAAAACATGACCACAAAGGCCAAAAGCGTAAACAAGGATACTAAAACTGTCATACATATTGGAGTATGCAAAATACAAAGGCAGAAGCAATGTTAAAAGATTATTTTCTGTCTACTATCACATACTAATATACTTTTATCCCATTTTACTGTTCATATTGTCATACACAACACGTGTGTATGACAAGTCTCAAAAGCCCATAGATTCATTCTTCACTTTGTATGAACTCCATCATCCAAAGTCTGCATTCTGCTATTAGGATACTTAACATAGGCCAGGAGATGATAAATACATTGTCATAATCCTTACATTTATTAGGACATTTCTGTAAGTTTTGCAAGTTGCCAATTAAGTAAATAGTGTGCAGTGGACTTCGTAGCTGCCAAAAGTCCTGCAGTTGCAGAAATAATGTTCTTCCTGTCAAATGTAATTAACATCTATCTCACATTATTTGTCTATTTGTATGGACAGACCGAAATATACAGTGAAAATAACCATCATCTTATTTAATATTCAATAAATCATGACGTTTTTTCTTAACAAGATTGATCTGGAGGGTGAAAGAGCTTCTGTCTAGAATATAAAGAGGTGACGGAAAGTGAGAACTTCATATTGCACTAACAAAATTAATAATCTAGAACTGTACTTTTCAATATCATCAGTCATGCCACCTTTGATTTCCTCTTAATTTTGTTGTTTTGGCATATAGGGCTTTATTTTAGCTTTCAATTATCAAACCAGAAAGTAAACATTTAGCTGAGTTTCAGAGTTTTTTCTTTATTTTGTATTAAAAATTAAATAGATTAAGAATGCATAATTACCTCCACCTCCACATTGGTGCAACCAAATACAATCTGTCTGTATTGAAATCTGGGAGTTCAGAAATTCAGCTCTTCATTTGCATTTAACAATTCTTTGAGAACAAATTTTACAGCTAGAATTTAAAACAAAATTTAAACCCTTTGAAAATTTAAGAATAAAGGGATGACTTTTAAGGTACAATTTTTGCTGTATATTTAGAATGTGAAATATCTTTATTGACAGCTACCAAATATTTTGCTTGAAGAGCTACCTGAATTTCCACATCCAAAAGGAGAAATATAGTTGTTTTAGAACTTTGTAAAGTCTGATAATTGTTGCAATTAGCAATTCCCATCATGTCTACTATAGATGTTAGTGAAGAGAAGCCTAATGGAGTTCAGCTTAAGATATTTAGGCTGAATACTGTATATGTCCAATTGTGTGGTATACATTAAAGCAGAAATTCGTGTTTAATCATATGTAAATAAATCTTTTGTAATAATCTGAGTTTCTCATTTGACACATGGCATAAAGTAAAAATAGAGTTGCATTAGAGAAGAAGAAACATTTCCAGGCGTATAAATCATTTTCCAGGAGCTCTGCAAACCTTTAACTAATGGGGGTACAGGGACATTTCAATCAGTTTTGTTCTGAGTTCACTTCTAAAGCATCTTTCACTGTCTATTGCCAGAATCCAGATATTAGCAGAGCTGCACCTCTCATCTGACCCTGTTCAGCTGTTCACATAGCCTTTGTAAGAAGAGCAAAGTTTATTCCAGCACTTACGCAACTGCCTCTTTATAACTGATGATTCTGACATTTTAAAAAATGCCTTGCTTATTTAAAAACCTGTAGTGGAAATTTCTCAATAACATTGAGAACACTTTCCAAACCAGTAGGTGAGCATGAAATTAATCCTGATTAAAAGTGAAAAGGCCCTAGAAAATTTCATCCAGCCTTTTCTCCCTCTGCTCTGCAATCTTCTCCCCTCCAGCAGTCACATAGGTGTGACAGTGATTCTCAGTTGGTGAATGGAGGTGGAGCTCTGGATGCAATGCTGCTGCCATGTGCCCTGTGCATGCAGCAGCAGAGGGCTGCCTGGGCAACACTTGATTATGCTCGTCTCTTCCTTCAGTAGGTTCCACAGGCGAGCAGCTCCCCTAAACATTGCTCCTCCATCATGCCCAGATAAGTGAGAGCTGTGTACAGGAGCCAGATGAATTCTTGTTGACTAGAGGTCAGAAGCTTTGCCAGGTCTCAGCTACCAGTCACGGGGGGTGATTAGCTGGTGGAGGAGAAAGTGGTTGCATCTCCAGAGGCTGAGTGCAGGACTGGGGGAAAACAGACTGGACTAGGATTTGCTGGGGCTGACAATATGACGGCTTCTTTTTCTTCTGCAGTCAGGCAAGGAGAAAAGGCAGTAATTTTATGCTCAGAGGTGGCTGGAGAGTGGGTGTTTATATGCATGTGCTTGGAGAAGGATACGGGAGAAGGGAGGGCAAGGAACTAAAGAAAAGAAGAAGCTCTGCAAGAAAGGTCTGAGAGCAGTGATGTGATTACAGATCTTTTAAACACTGGCACTTTCACTCTTTCTGAGGTCTGTTCCTTATTCATAGGCTAATAGCATCATGAAGCATGCTGGGTTATGCTGCTGCTATTTTATTCATCATCTTTTCTATTCCACCATATATTCCAAATAACAAGTCTCAATAAGCAAAAGCTATCCGATGATTATTGGCCTGAATCCTGTCAACCCATCAGCTCTGCAGAAGCTGGCAGGGCTGAGGTGGGGTCGCCTGTAACATGGTGAGGAATGAAAGAGCACAGGGAAAATTGGTGGTTTCTTCCTGGAGCAATTCAGAGAAAGCAGGCAACAGAAGGAGGTGGGGAGCTGGAAGAAGAGAAAATTGAGGGAACCTGACAGTGCTTTCATGTGTTGTCAGGGAGAGGTGCAGGTTATAGTTTAATAGAAACTTGATTGTGATTGTATGGGAATGACAGACACGTTGAATGTGCAGGGCGGCATTAATCATACCCCTGTCACTGGCATGTTACTAAGTTCATTCCCTTGATATTGGCCAGAGTGTCAGCCAGGGCTCTTGGTACCCATCTTGTTCAATGGAATCTGGTTGACTTTCTTCCACTGAAATTTCCAGAGAAGTGCACGTGCCACAGGGCAGCCTGGTGGGCTCAGGTTGTTTGTCCCTAGGCAATTGGAGAGGAAGGCACCCAGGCACACACAGGGACACTGCCTCCTGTCAGACCTCATCACTGACACCAGAAATTACCCATGTATTTAACCTTGCTGAATTAATAAGAGGGTTTAAGGGTAGATTTCTTTGTAAAATTCCACCCAAAATTCATGTGGCACATGATACCAAAATATTTACCACATTTATGTTTGTATTTCTTATATAATTTTGGAACATTGCTTTATTTTAGGGGGGCTGTTCTGACCTAGACAAGAGAAGTTAAAAATACTGTCATGTTACTTCTGGTCATTTTGCAGGCAAGTCAGAATGGCAGCATCATTACTCAGAGTTCAAAAACACTTTCTGGGTTTGGGTTTTTTTTTGATAGATTGTTTTCAAGAATCTGCTTATTCTCATTCCCATTATTTTCTACATATCGGTATATTTTTTAGGCCAGACTTGATTGCATCAAAAGGCAATACGGTTTACTATATAAGAGAATCAAGTGTTTCTAGTGCAGTTCCTGCTTATTTAAAGAAACTAATTCTGAATAGTTGGGGGAAAGTATGATAGTAATAAGAATTGCATTTGAATAAATGTTCATGTCAAAAATGCTACGCCATCTGATGTGCCAAGCAGATAGATTTTTCTTTTAGACTGTACACTGTTATAAACATTGTCCATAATCTGTGCAGTTCTGAAATCACGATTGTGGTATTTTAAAACATTTCATTTGCTACCACAATAATGAATTCTCCTTTGGTAGAGCATACTATATGTAATATCAAGTGAACTGGAAGTAGTATTTTTCCAAAATGTTAATAATTTCTTAAAAAAAATCAAACTGAAAATAAAACAAGATTAAGAAAATTTAGTGAAGAAACAAAACCATAATGGTTTTATTTTTTTAGAGATTTTTAATTTAACCATTGCAGTAAAATTGCCAAAACCTGGCAATTTCTTTTAGCTAACCCCAACCTAGAAAAAAAAACTCAGAAAACACATTCTTTGTATAACCTCTTTTCACCAGCTGCATCAACTTTCTGTTTACTGAAGCTCCTAATGATTGAAAGTTTCTTGAAGTTTGTAAAGCAACATGCGTGTATGTAGTACATGTATAGGCAAACATGTATTGTTGCAACGTTACTGATGCTTCAGCAGTGACATAGGTATCAGTGCTCCCTGAGGCCACACAGCACCCCAGGTATTTTTACAGCAATGTCTTACACAGCCATTTGCAAAGGCCAGAGTTTCACCTGACTCATCTAATTCTATGTGGCACTTCCAAAGATATAATACCTTTTCTGATTTCAGCCTGTTAGAGATAGTTCATTATAAAACAATGGTGGGCATATCATGTGTAGTGCAGGTATCTGGATGTATCTGAATGTGTTAAATAGTAACATAACATTGGTTATTAGTTATTATTGGTTATTACATTATATATTATTATTGTATAACCAATATATATTACACAACCAATATCTATTATTATATTATTATATAACCAATTATAAGCAATTATAATAGCAGATGTATGTGTATGATGAAGTGCTTTTCTGTGTGTACGTCTATGGGTAGATGCGTTGAACCTGTATCACTTTCTAAAAATATATGGAACATATATGCACCTGTATATATGCAATTTTCCATGTATGGAAAATTATTTTGTCCATTGCAGAAAAGAATGCATCTGTTCCTAGGAACTAGAGGAGGTAGATTAACTGTATTATTTCATCATATCAAATATTCTTACAGATGTATCACTGAAGGGCTCCATGCCATGGAGCAGTCACTTTTACAATGATCAGCCTGTCCCAGGGATATGGATTTTACTTTCCAACATAGAAATATATCCACATGTAGACATTAACTTCATTTTGCATGTGTGTGTTAGAATTAGGAATCAATTTTCTTCCACTATGAATTCTGTTTTGAACAGAACCCATTCCTGGGTTGACAGAAAAAGCCAAGTTTTCCCAGTTCTAGGTCTTTGACCTGTTAAGTGCAGGAGTGGCATTGGCCATAGAAATCAACATAAGGTCCTCCCTCCCTCCCTCCCTCTTTCTTTCTCATATACACAAATAACTGGAATGCAGATGAGGGGAAAAGCGAGACCAAGTAGAAGAAGAAGGAGGGACTAGAACAAAGACCCCAAGGCAAAGGATAAAGTATAAAACGTGCTCTCCATAAAGACTATATCAAAATCTGCTTGCAAGTACATCAAATGCATGTAGACAGCATTTAATATACAATTTTTCAATTAGAAAGTTTTATTTTGGGGTATATAATAGATATCATAAAAGGCACTTGAAAAGATCCATCTCAAAGGAAGAGTGGAAGGGGAAACTGTATGCTTAATCAGTTGCTGATATCCTTCCTGTGGCTATGAAAGCATCCCTATCCAGTTGACAGAGTGATGCGCAGTATCTGGTACTGTGTAATTCCAGCCTCTTCAACAGACTTCAGCAAGATTGTTACTCTTGCCTGCAGTGGCAACAGGGTCTTCTCCCAAATCTTAGAAATAGCACTGGCTACCATGACTTTTTCAACCTCCGTTTGCATCTTGCAATAGCAAGTTGTAGGGACAGGCAATATATCAAACCTACTCCTTCAGATGAATTTAAGTTTCTCATGCACTGTAGCCTTACATCATTGCTATCAGTGGTGAACTTAGATGTTCTTTAAAATCCTTATTTAGCTGGAAAATAGAGAAATCACATTTTTATTCCTTTTTCTTTCACCTCTTTACATTTCAGTCAATTTGATGCAACAGTATTAATTTGCCATTAGATGAAGGTGCACCTTGTATTTTTGTGTTTGTATTAGGCAGCACATCTGTTTTTTAATTTGGGAAAGTGAAGGATTTGAGGAAATTGCAGAATGATCACATAACTAATTTCTCTTTTAATGGTGACAGCTTTTAATCTCTTTCATGTCTTGTTGGCACATCTGGGTCTTACTTAGGTATTCAAAATCTTTGTTATGCCTCTAGGGCATCTTTCCCAAATGGATTCTATTTGTGCAAGTGAAAAAGAAGAATATATTATCAGTCATCCTTAACAGCCTTGCTTTTGCACTACATGAAAATAACCATACAGACAAGTACTTGTTCTGCTCCTTTTCATAGCTGGGGAGGGGTCAAATCCTTTGGTAGAAGAAATGCAGAGAGTGGGTAAGAGTCTGGTTGGGAAAATATTTAGTTATAATCTGAAGGAGAACCTGACTAAACTCCAGTGGAGGAGAAGCGCATCTCTTACGTGCAAATAGTTCTTCCCTGTGCATGCAGAAGGCTTGCGATTGGACCTAAACCTCATCTTTGACTTTACTCATGTTAATAATGGTATCATTTTTTGAATGCCAGGACAGTCATTAATAGGTTTGGGAAACATGCTCTTTGTAAGATTATCTACTAACAAGAAAGGACTGTGCAAATACAGAAATGCCTTCCAGCTTCCTTGGCCAGCATGTAGGGCAGTAGACACTGAAACCAGAGGGATTTATTCTACATTTTCTCTACACCATTAGGTTTCTCCCTTCATTGCTGCTAGTATTTGCTTTTTTGTCTATTTCCATGTCACTTAAATAACATTATCAGTTCCACTATTCCCAGCCCTCTTGTGCTGGGCTGGCTTTGAGGGATTTCTGGTGCTATGGTGCTCTTTCTGATTGCAACAGCCTAAAGCTGGACAAAGAGGCAGATGGTCTCAGCTCTATCAGAGTAAAGGCTATCCTGTGCCTTCAAGCGCAAGTGAACACGGCTGGAAGTGCCAGCAGTGGTTATCAGCAACACTGCACCAGAGAAACAGCTATGCTTGCTGTTATATAAATTCAGGATTGCTTTGGAATCGAAAGTGTGTTCTCCAGTTTTCAAACTGAGTATACCACTGATCCTCCTTCTAATCACTACTCTTTCTGAAGCTCCCTGAGGCTATGTAAGTGTGAAACTATGCATTCCTTTGTTGTCCAAAAGTACCTTTGAGAAGAATTGTACTGGGAGCATTTTATGTCATTCAGCAATTATTCCACAGGTCATTGCAATAAATCCTGGAGGACAGTGAAATCTGAAAAAGAAAACGGATATGGTCACAGCTAATCCCAAAATTAGTGTCCCATCTTTTTATGGTCTTTATCCTCTACTAAATAAGCACATTCAGAAGCAATATATTGCTAGCATTTAAAATAAATCATAGAAGTAATGGTAGCAATTGTACTATGGTGGCATTATCAGCATGGTATCAGATTTTTCATCACATAAACCTCCTTCACTGCCCCCAGGTTAATCAGAATACTCCTTGCCGTGGGAATGCTAACAGTGCTGTTACAGTAGTTCTGTCATGAGAGATAGCACTATACATATTTTTGGAGTGATAGTGAAAGGACTGCATAGTTTTATTCTTAATGGAAATGAAATGACAGATCTTCTCAGAATTTGTTTCTTCACAGTGTTTACCTATTATTTCACTTCTTTATTAACCTTGAAGATCCAGTCTTGACAATGTTTCAGTAGTAGTTTCCAGTGTTCCAGGTTCACTAAAGTTTAAATGTATTGATACACTGGTTCATCTTTATGTATCTAAAATTTGAAAAGGCTAAAACAATTTCAGATTCCTTATTTAGAAAATCTCAAGGACTGTCTGTTTGAAAATGCTGTCATTTGTTCTTCTAAACATTATCTGATAACAATATATAAATTTTTAGTAGTAAAAATTAGGGAAAAAATGTAGTTGTAACGTTTATTACATTATTTTCAATTATTGTAAAAACTTGTCCTATTTAAAGGCTGATTTATTGTCCTATGAAAAGGTACACATTCCCCCGCTATATCTGTTGTAAAATTCATAAAATCCAAACACACTAAGTCAAGCGAACAGTGAATTTATTCACCCAGTATCATGGGTTCAGCAGGAGCAGTCATTTTTCTCCTTCTTGGTAACTGGTGCTGCACTGTGTTTTTGACTTTCAGCCTAGGAACAGCACTGATAACACCGATGTTTTCAATTACTGCTTAGAATGTTTGGTCTGACCAAGGACTTTCTGAGCCTCATGCTCTGACAGGGAGGAAGGGAAGCTGGGAGGGAGCAGAGACAGGACACCTGACCCAGACTAACCAAAGAGGTATTCCATATCACAGCACATCATGCCCAGGATGTAAAAACAAGGGGCAGGGTCCCGGAAGAGGGGGATTCGCTGCTGGGTCCAGCTTGGTATTGGGTGGTGAGCAGTTGTATTCTTTTCCCTTGTATTTCCCTTGTCATTATTGTTATTGGTGGTAGCAGCAGTGGTTTGTGTTATACCTTAGTTACTGAACTGTTCTTATCTCAGCCTGTGGGTGTTGCATTCTTTCGATTCTCCTTCCCATCCCTCTGGGAGCAGGGGGAAGAAAGAGGGGGGAGTGAGTGAGCAAACTGCATGAGTTACAGCTTAAACCATGACACCCAGCCATGCTTAACTTTGCTGGTAGGACACTATTATCTACAGTGATGTCTCTCTTGTTAGCGTCAGCAGCACCGGCTTTGGTTTGTGCAATTCATAAAGGCAAATTGGGGTCTCTTTTCATGAACTTTTATCTTCTTGACTATAGTAAATGTGGAAACAATAAAAATTGACAAAGATTCCTGCTTTCATTTTTATACCTAGTATTGTTTGGAGTCTTTTAGTTTAACCTTAGGTGGATTTCTTCTGACTGTGATCCCCATTGGAATTAATGACTATCATTTAACTGTATTTCTAAAAATCACTCATAAATATAGCAGACACCTTACTGTGTTTTTTTGTCTGGAAAGTGCTATCTGGCAGGGCATGTATGTGAGCATTTTGTCCATGCAAGCCTGAAAAATTAATAATTTCATACTTGAGCTGTCATAAGAAGCAAAAAGAACAAAAGCAGTTGTGCAGTTGTAACACAAATTGCCATCTATTTTTAAAACATTAATTTTTGGAGCAGGATTCACCAGTATACTCCAGGGTTTTTGTGCCTGCCTGTGGCAGGACAGGGCTCTTAGACATGCAGCCAGTTAGCATATTTTTAAAGACCAGGAAGAGCAAAATACCCAGCGCATCAGTTTCCTTTCTGCTTTCTCTATCACTCTGCTGCTGTCATGCACATCCCAAATTCCTCCTGCTCCTTCCGTTCTTGTATTCCACAGCACACACACTCATCCATTGCTCATCCTTAGTTATCTCCCGTCTCTGATGTGCTGCATCCCTTCTTTGTGCAGTTCTCATGCAGCAGATGGTTCTTAGGAGGAAGTTTGTGAAATGGCTGTCCCGTTTCATACTGTTTTCACAGCTTAACAAATAAGGGTAAGTTGTGCATAAAATGTGCTTGAGAAAAATTTTCCATGATTTGCCTTCTGTCACTGTGGCTGCTATCTCCAATTGCATGGGAGACTACAACTCACTCTCAGTTTTTGACGGACATAGAAGCAATGCACTCTCAGGAGAGATGGTACCACCTGCTGCATCATAGGCAGAGTAGAAATCTTGCAGAGAAGCAAATGAAAAAAGTGGTAGCCTTTTGAGGAAAAATTAGATACAATGATCATTTTTGGAAGGGCTTTCTAACTACAGGCTACCCATGGAATGAGTCACAGTGAAAATATTAGGAGATGGCATGCATACTGTGAGACTGCTTTTTCAGCCTGAGCAAATAGCCTGATAGGTGATCACAGTAATTCATGATAACCATTTTAATTTAATTTTATTCATTAGCTAATTAACAATTAATAAATTTAAGCATCCAGAAACTTAATTATTTTCTAAAAAGGAGGATATGATGTGTTCTCAGGCAGAAGAGGGGATTAATGCCCCTTTATATATAAAATCTGAGATTTTTGAGTATTGAGCAGGAATTGATGTATCCATAAGGCAGCTTAGTTGCTTGCAAATGTTAGGATCCAAGCATGCAGCTGAAGCCCTACAATGCACTGGAGAATAGAACGCAGTAACGTATTTACCTCCAGTAGTGTTACCATTGTTCAGATGTTTACTGCAGTGGAAATGAAGTCACATTCATTGTGAGTCCTCAGTGCTATAAACCATACAAGAGTACTGCAAATTCTCAGTGCTCTCACAGAAAGCTTACAAACCCGAACAGAAAATAGAGAAGGTGAATGAGACATACAAGGAGGCAGAATAGCTACTGGGAGTTTGGATAATCCTCATAAAAGGAGAAAGTGGTTTTTGCCATGTAGCTGTAAGGGTGAAAAGTGACCTTTCCCAAACCTTTGTAAGGCTGGAGTTTCCTGTGTGTTATTACAATGCACTCTTAAAGAAGGGGCTTGCTGGGACTTTTGTTAATGATTTTGATTCCTTCATCTCACCAAAATTTATTATGCAAGCTGAATTTTGTAGTTAGACTCAGCGTTGTATTCAGGAGTGGGCTGGAAAAGAAAGTATAAATTATTCAGTGGTGAAGGTGTTAAATTGTTTGGCAAAGAATAAAAATATATTGTCCTTGAAAATGAGTGTTTAGCAGTGAAAGAGGCTCTAGAGATATTAAGGTAACATTTGATTGGAAGGAAGGTAGGTTTCGTAATACATTACCCTCTATTAACCTGGAAAAATACAGTAAAACCTGAGAGAACCAAAAGGAACTCCACTATTTCTCTTTCAATTCTGAAGCAAGTAATATATTTATGCATGCCTGAGAAACTATTGAGTAGATCTTTTGGTATAGAAATAACGTGAGAAGCTCTCTGAAGTAGAAGTACCATTTATAGTCATGATTTTACTATCCCAAAAAGATAACATAGAGGTAATAAATAAGATAAGCATGTATCAATGTAAAGGTTGAATGGATGTTTTAAAAATCAAAAGGAGAAAATTACTTCTATACTAGCCTTATATTTTTATGAGATATTTGTTAAGGAATTGGTAGTCAAAGATTACTCCATTTTAAATTCACTGAGATATTTATATGTAGGAGACTCTTAATAAAAATCCATTTATTTAACTGGAAATTATTTCATTGTTTTGATACATTTAAAATCTGCTCAATACAAATATAATACTTTGTGTAAAAGCAGTAACCAGTAGTAGTCCAGACTTCTTTCAATCTATTTCTGTCTCTGGGAAGTGCTGATCTTATGAATTCACTTAAATGCTTTCCAGAAACTGTAAGATATGAGGGTCTTTATATAGATCTATATATATGCACAAATACAAATGCATATATAGATATTCTGAACTTCTGGTTTGGCAAAGCGAGCATCTCTAATAACAAGAATGAAAGCAGTGAATTAGCAAACAATTTGTTATAAATGGCAGGATTAAGGGTACAAGATGCTTAGCCCAAATCAAATTCTTCAGCATAAAGTTAGGGAGTAAATTTATTGTGCTAACAGCAGCGTCTGGGGCAACAGTAATTGTAAACTTTCTCATGGGAAGAACTTGGATGCATATTATTATAATTGAACTTGTTAAACAATACATCATAGCAACATCTTCAGATTCGGTGCCTGGCATTTGGTCCCTCATCCATGGTTTGATCTGAAACAAGCACAGTGATTTTCAGAGGTGCTGAGTGCTGGCGGCTCCTATTGATCTTGGTCAGCAGAATGTGGACCCGAGGAACGAATACACAAAAAAATCCACAAATCAGAGCTTTTATTCTTTAAGTTAATGACCTGATGGATGATAGAGAAATGAGATTTGCACCAGCCCTGGAGAGTCAGCTGCTGAAGTTAGGCATCTGCATGAGCACTCTTTGTGAGTGTAGCAAGAAAAACAGTATTGATCACACAATGATGAAAATCATGGTCTTAGTAAGTAGATAAGAGAGTTATAATATATCCCGCTTAGAATCATAAAATCACAGAATAGTTAGGGGTGGAAAGGACCTTAAGATCATCTAGTTCCAAACCCCCTCCCAGGGACAGGGACACCTCCCACTAAACCATGCCACCCAAGGCTATGTCCAACCCGGCCTTGAACACCACCAGGGATGGAGCAT
>JAOEHY010041236.1:0-10531 GCA_025447955.1 Psilopsiagon aurifrons
CTCACCACCCTTACAGTAAAGAATTTCTTCCTCATATCCAATCTAAACTTCCCCTGTTTAAGTTTGAACCCATTACTTCTTGTCCTATCACTACAGCCCCAAATGAAGAGTCCCTCCCCAGCGCCCCTATAGGCCCCCTTCAGATACTGGAAGGCTGCTATGAGGTCTCAGTAACACCATGTCATTTCTTCATCGTGAGATCATGCTTCAGACTACATAAACAGCACCGCTGATACTGCTGACAAGCTGCCAGGGATAGCATACAGTTCCTCCCACTTTTTTTTCCCCATCTGAGAAGCTGATTCCTAGACAACTGTTCAGGAGGTAAGAAGTGCAACTCATTGCTTCAGTTTCTACCTGGAAGATTAACAATCCTGTAGCCAGCACTTGGTAATTCTCATCCTAAGTCTGGTTACCTCCTAATACGTAATCAGCTCAGAAGATGTAACTAACACTCCTAGTGAAGTCACCTTCTGTGATGACATGTTTGATAGGTTCCTGATGCAGCATTATTCCCCCTAAGGTGACACCAGCAGCAGAGTCTCATGAACAGCATCAGCTAGGAATCCTTGCCACAGAACCCTACAATTTTGTGCTATTGAAACACAGCCATAGGAAACACATCTCAAGACAAACATTTGAGAATATTTAAACCTCCAGACTATGCAAAACACACCAAGATTTTCAAGAACTGCTAAATCTCAGCAAAGCATCGCTCTGGAACAGTGCTATATAACATCTGCCTGCATGATACAAGTCTTACTATGTTTGTTCACCCATAAAGCCAACATAGATAAACCTACCACACATAAGTGTCTCTGCCCTGTTAATACCCTCTTCAGTAAAAGAAGAGACTGCACCAAAGTAACCCAATAGTAAACCGAAAATCAAGTTATTCTGCCATCTTAAATAAGGTAGCTAATTTACGTAACAGCATTATGCTGCAGTATCCTCTATTCTTTTGTGGCTATGTATGCCATAGTTTCCCATTAGTAGTGTTAATGGCACACTGGAAGCTCTTCATGCTCATTTATCAGGGAACTAGACAAGTAGTTAGAAGTCCTTATCCCTGAGCCTTGGACAGCAGTCATTAACTGTATTAGGTGGAGGACTGTAAAGTCATCAGTTCAAAGCTGGCAGCTAAACTGGAAGACACTAGTGTCCAAGAGCATAGTTAGTAACTTTAGCAATTAACAAAAACAAAAAAAAAAGAAACACACAAAAGAAAAAAAAAAAATCCAACAAATCCTCACCCCCCCAAAAAAAAAGCAAACAGAAAAACCCTTTTCAGTTATGAGACCCTGGACTCCTGTATCTGAAAGGTGGTAGCTGCTTTGTTTGATTGCTCCCCCTCTGCAAGTTGCAGGAGCCAGCAAGAACAGGTTTGAGAAGCACACAAAGCTGACAGCATCTATCTGCTTCATAGCTGCCACCCTGAGCATCACTTCACATTGGTATGTAGACTCCCCCAAAGCAGGTTTGTAGAGACCATTGAACAAACCTTTACTTGGGCAATTACAGTTCTGCTAAACAAGCTTATGAAGACTAAAGCCCACTGAGAAAACACGCTCACACTTCACTGTCCTCCAATTTAATCCCATTTGCACTACAGGCACACGCTGTGGTTGTTCACCTTGTCTTGACAGGGCTGAAATTAAAAGCTAAACCAGGGTCTGCAACTCATACTGATACTAACAAGCTTGGATAAGCCAGATGGCCACTCTGCCTGCCTTGGAAGAGCAGAGAGCAGTTCCCATGTAGTCGTGAACTTGTGCTGTGCAGTCTGATGGTCTGAACAACTCCCAGCAATACTTGCTTTTTAATACATGGAGTTCTCATTTCCAGGAGAAAGGCAGTTTTTTCATGAGACAGACTCCTTTGGAAGCACTGACTCACCAGACAGGTGAAAGGGATGAGCCTTGAAGATTCTTCTAATACCTGTCAGGACATTATCAAGTTTTTTTTGTTACATCAAACCCCATGCATTAAGGTCTCAGCACTCTGACTGGTTGACTGCTGAGGACTGTAATCAAGATAAAACATGTGTTTGTCTTGGAGGTGCTTTTCTTTTGCATAGAAACAGCCACTAAGTGACACAGAGCAAAGTGTTGCCAGAGATCACCCACATTAGGAGCATTAAAACTATTATTAAAAAGCTTCCAATCTGTTCTGAGCTCCCCAGAACTAGTGATTAAGACACAGAGTCAGCATGCTGACAGAGTGTAACACCAGCAGAAGAGGAAATGGAGTCACAAGCATGCTAACTGGAACAAGACCAACAGCCAGACCTTCTCTCATTTCAGCTCTCCAGCCTTAGTGCTTGTATAATTCAGGATGAAGTCTAGAAAATCTATCTGCTTCCCAGCCTTCAAAATGCTGTCTGTGTGCCAGATTTCTTTGTCCACAGAAATACATCATTTCATACCTGACCCCCCCCAAAAAAATAAAAAGCCAAATCCTGTTGCTGCTATCCTCATGTTTTCAACAGCCACAAATAATGTGCACTCTCAACTGGCTTCCGAGTCCACCCCAGTATATCACAGCATTGCATCTTGAAGCTCCTGCAGATAATATTGCACACTGTAGTTAGCAATGATCCATCTTCCTTGGTGTTCACTTCTGAACTTAAGCTAAAGCTGTATTTCCAAGGATATTGTTTCAAAGAACATGTCCAGCCATCTACAGCTCTAACACATGCTGACAATAGAGTAATGACAAACTTCCACACAGCGACCCAGATAGTTTAGTCTGGAAAGGTCTGGAGAGGATAAACTCTATCAGCAACCTTGCATTCACAGAAGAGAAACAACAGCACAGCCTGTCAGACAGGAAGAGACACTGCCCTTCACATGTACCATAGCTTACCAAAGGAAGGGCTGGGTAGGCTGATGAAATATGACAAGAGTTTGGCCATTTCAGTGCTACAAAAAAAAAGTATGGCTTCAGAGGCTTATCGTAACAATGATCAACTGCTCTGAAGGCAACTACTTGCACTAATACCAGATTCAATACTATCTGGCATATAAGGACTTTTGCTTAACCTTGTTAACTAGTCTCACTGAAGCCTTACTCTTAACACAAAAAGACAACAGCTACCAGAACAGAAGTAGGACTTTGCAGAGGCAGCTCTTCTAACACAAGTCCAACCACTTCTGATACATGGATTAGATCCTCCTGAGGTCTTCCTGTCCATCTGTACTTGGGACAATATCCTTACGCAGGAGAAATGAGCTTCAGTACAACCACACAGTCCTCACAGTTAGAAGACTGACACATTTTTCTTGTTATTTTAAAATAAAGGTACTTTTATGAGCTACTTTCAGTATTTAAGTAAATGCGTACTCTACTTCTTCATTGCTGTTCTGAGTGAACTAGTAGCTATAGCAGACACAATAGAGGAACATAACAAAGTTTCATATATTCCCGCATAAGGCTGAAAAACTTCACCACTCAAAGCCTAGTTTGTCATCCTTTTTCTTCTGGGCACAAATCATTCTTCCTCTTCACATACCTCTCATCCATAAGACGATGAGAAAGAAAAGTCTTACCCAAAGATTTTGTTTAGATAGCCATGCAAGAAACTTCGAATGTTATTCTTCTTAAGATGCTATTTGACAAGCTGTCACAAGGTTTTTGTATTGACATACTGGTTCTAGAAGCAACAGCACTTCAACCTGAACTCATTCTCTCCTGCTCAAAGGACACAGCAAGTGAACTGCTATAACATGAAGACATAGTACTGTCAGACTGGAGAGACTTGACGAATTCCACTGCAGATAAACGCAGGCATTGACTCATCACCAAAAGAAAATCTCATAAAAGACCAAGTTATTAAGTAGGCAACAGTATTGCATTCCAGTTTCCTGAAGCAGTGATCCTTCTTCAACCTTCAACGGAAATTAGATTAGTTCTGATTTGAACAGAATGGCTATTTACATCACCATAAACATCCAACTGGTTCAGGCCAATACTCCAACCCTGACCATGGCAGTATGAGACACATGAGCATGGCAATATTCTGCCACTCACCCCATACTCACCCAGTACCCACCACTACTACCATTAACAGAAATATACAGAAACATCAGTTTCCTGATATTGATATTCACAGTTCATGAAGTTCACTACTGTCCATGTACATGTCTATTCTTTAACAGACTGCAATTTAAAAGATGTGTGCTGCATGAGGCACCATGTTTCTTACAAGTGTATTTCAGGAAGCTCGTGACTGCTTCTCACAATATCTGAAGTTAAGATTTTCAAATTTCAGTTAAGAGCTGCCTGAGTTAGGACTTCTGGAACCGTATTTAGAAAAAAACCTCACCCAACAGACCCGTGAATAAGGAGTTAAAAAGGTTACGGTTAAAAAAAGTAAATCCACAAATCCCTGATTATGATGCTTAAAGATTAACATAATTACAATACAGTTTAATAAACTAATATGCAGTAGAGAGTAAAGCTGTCTGAGCTATTTGTTCCCATGTCGATCAGATTATAAGAAATCTCAAACACAAATCGCAACAGAAGTCTTTAGATCATGTCACCATGCCTGAACCAGCACATTTTGTACAGCTGCAGGCCACGCTAACAAGGAAGGTATGAGAACAGGCTCCAACAGCCAGCAAGTGGATGTCCTAACAAATGGGACCACCAAAACCCACAGCACAATCTGCTATGCCTCTTGAAGAGCCCAGAGCATAAATGCAATCCCAGTGCATACAAGAAAGCAAGATGACATACAGATCACATCTTCACTTCCCAGTTCCTAAGATCATCTTATATTGTTTTATGGCCCTCTTTCTCTAGAAAGTTCTCCAGTAACAGCTTTGCATTCCATGTCACCTGAACTTATGCGACCTGAGTAAAGGATCTTGAAAAGCAGCTTAAGAACTTCTTTTGCATATTAAGCCTATCAAGAAGAATTTAACGACTTTTTTTTTTTTTTTCCAAAGGAATCACTCTGCAACAGCACACTGCATTTACAAAAAGAAGAGACGGATCTAGCTGGTTCTAATAACTTGTAAAAAAGGCCGATGACAGATCTTTCTCCAAATAAATTAGTCCTTAAGGAGCTACTTTAATGTTATAGAGTCTGTTTAGAACCTAAAGACTATCCAACGCACAATGTTTGTCTGATGCCTTTGAAAGTAGGAGGGGAAGTGTCCACTTTGCCTATTCCTGCAGTAAACACAGAATACAGAAGTTATGCATGATACCAAATCAGGATGTGTTCTCATAACAACTATCCTCGTGTTCCAGCACTTGAGCAAGTTACTCCACTGCAAACATCCTTTTTACAGTAACCACGTAGTGTGTGCATCTGAACTCCATGAAGGAGCTGACTAAGGGCTACGCTGCCACTGAAAAAGCACTGAAAGTAGCAGTTTGTCAGTTTATCTACTTGGGCTTTATTCCAAGAGATACTATGAATCCACACCCTCTCACATAAGGATATGACAGTAATATCAGAATCAAGTTGCATAATGAAGATGTTCCAACAGTGAGCTGGGAAGCAAAGCTATTCAACTTAGTCTGAAGAAGAGTGGCATCTTCTCAAAGTGACAAAGGCATGTCATGGGAGCAGAAACATTCTCATGGACCCAGCAACAACCACAAGCAGTCTTCAAAGAGTGTTGAAACATCACTTACGCGCAGTACCATCTACATTCACAATTCCTTTCTACTTCAGTTAAAAATCCATACCCTTTGTAATCACAAGTATTCAGACTGGGCTACTGTAGCTAGTCTGTTAGACTAGCCTTCAGCTCCCAACATACCCTTCTCTGAAGGCAACAGCGTCAGTCTTCTTACACGCAGTACAAAGGTTACCCAGGAGCAAAGGCTAGAGGCCTAGTAAACATTAGCTCCACTGCTAGCATACTTTAAGACTAAGATCACTGACTTTGAAGACAGCAACGCAAACGGCAGAACCCAACATCATGACTTACCCTGCTTCGTTTCAGGCACCCCTGGATCAGTTACCCAGCAGTCCTCTCCACACTTGGGGGAGCCTGAGCCCTGGGGCGCCCCTGTAAGATCTTTCAGAAGCGCCTGTTAGAAGCCATGACCCCCCCACCCGCGGGCGCTGGGAGACGACCTATCCGGGGGCACAGCACATCGCTGCACGGCCCAACCCAATCCAGAGCACCCCCCGCCAGCCGCCGGAGCGACGGCCCCGCCGGGTCCATGGGATCAGAGCCGCTGCGGAGCCGTGGTACCAGGGGCGGGACCGCTCCACTCCCAATCGCCCGCCGTACCCGGGTCCAGGCCCTCCGGGATCTGCAGCTCCGCCGGCACCTCCCCGTTCTCCAGGATGTTGTAGCCCTCATCGTTCTCGATGCCCGCGATCTCGTTTTCCTGCTGCGCCAGGAAGGCGGCAGCAGGATCCTCCTCGATGCCTTCCAGCACCCCGTTACCAGCGGCCGCGGGCTGCTGCTGGCTGCCCACGAACTCCAGGTCTGCCATGGCGGTGATACCAACCAAGAATGGCAGCGCGCGCGCCCCTGCGGCGCCACAAACCAGCGCGGAAGGGGCGGGAACCAGCCGAGAGCCTATCAGAGTCGAGCACCGCCGGGACACAGCCAATCAGTGAGCGGCAGAGGCGGGGATAACGGTACTTAATGCTCTATGCGTTGGGCTCGAGCCAATCAGCGCCAGCAGCGCCGTTGCGTGCGGCGAATGGCTGGGCTCCGGCTGGGCTCGCTTTCTGGCGGGCGGGAAGGCGGCTTTCCCTCAGGTTCGCTTTCCAGGGGAAGCACAGTAAGGTAATTTTTATTAAGTGATCTCCCGCAGCACTTCCCCTTCCTTCGGGGAAACCGAAGGATTCAGAGTAACAGCAGAAAGGAGCGATCTGTAATTAACAACAGGAAACACAAAACACCATCACAAGGCATGTGTTGCGTCCAGAAACCCTCTCGCCTTGTCACATCACCTGGTCTGGCAAACTGTCTCTGCTGTCCTCATATCTAAACAAAGTTAGAGTATCTCACAGCTTCCCTCTAACTGTGAATACTGGATTTTGGATGACACTCTCCTCTTCTGCCTTTCCAATGGCTCTCAGCCCCATGGGGGACTGCTGACCACATAGTGCCACAAACACATACAGAATATTATGAATTAAAATTAAAAGCAAATCTAGTTACTTACTTGTCTTAAGGTTACAGAATAGGGAGGAAGGCATGGGAAATAAAAGCAGTACTACAAGTTTGCAGATGGCCCAGGAAAAGCATTAGGTGTGTTCCACCAGAATGGGAAACAATGTTATTATTTGTAGATGCAAAGATAAAATACACTGATTCATTAGCTCTGTTTTGATGATGAATTCTAAACACTGTATGCTGTCTGTAACTCAGGTACACCAGAGAATCATAGAATAGTTAGGGTTGGAAAGGACCTTAAGATCATCTAGTTCCAACACCCCTGCCATGGGCAGGGACTCCTCCCACTGTGAAATACTTTTGCACTATTAAAGTCTTTTCTTTTTTTCCGCCTTTTTCTTTTCCCCCTGCTTTCTCACCCTGCAAAAGAAGTGAAGGTACCACCTTTAAAGGCAGGTGTTAGAGAGCATCACAGAACACCACCCTCAGTGGTTTATTGATGTGTCACACTGAGAGGAAGAGTGCACTGCAGGAGAATTGTATGAGTAAAATCTTCATGGAACAACAAAAAGGAAGTCAGACTACAAAAGGCTTTTGGGATGAGTCTGTTTCTCTCCATTCTTTAAAAGAAGGTGACATGTAATTACAATTTCTAAATGTACTGAGATCTGGTTTAAAAGCTGTTTAAAAAGATGATTGATCCAAGCCCTGTCTAACCTGGCCTTGAACAATGCCCAGGATGGGGCAGCCACAGCTTCTCTGGGCAAGAATTGGTTATTGAAGAATGGTAACTTCAAGAGCTGCGAATGCTGATCTAGGTATAACAAAGAGGACAAAGCAGTCAAAACGTTGGAAAAGGCAAATGGTGTGCCCAGGGGAATTTAACTCTCACCAGTGTTGTACAGCATATAGTCCAAGGAAATGAGGCAAAGACTTAAAATCCACCAAGAAACTCAAAGCATTTTATAAATGGCCTAGATCTTGGTAGCTGAAAGAAACTGCAGCTGGCAAATGGTCATCATCACTGGATCATCATGGAACTCTTTTCCTACAAACTGCTGAAAGTATATTACCTGCTTCAAGGACCATGACTCTTCATAGGATTTTTATCACACCAGCCAAGCTCCAGGTCTGTATAAAAGTCTGTTTGTGTCTGAGTGCATAAATTACATGTACCTGTTGTCTCAAACTTTGTAATTCATGAATAAAGCATGCAAATTCTGTTTGGCTAGTGTGATAATTGTCAGTGTGGCAACTATCACTGGTCAGCCATGAAGTGGTCAGACAGTCATACTTTAGATGATCCTTTTAGGTCCCTTACAACTGGAACTGTTCTGCTCTGTTCTGTTCTATTCTATTTTATTCTACTCTTAGTATACTTATTGTTCTGCACAAATACAGCCATAAAATCCTCAGTGTGGGATCGCTCTCCCACTGATATAGAAGACAACCCTGGTTTAGAACCAGGGGTTTAGATATCACACAGTTTCACAGAATACAATTTTGGTGCTTTCATGCTTACATTAGAATTATGTATGTATGTATATGTATACAGCTACATAACCTTTTATCTCCAATTCTTCTGCTTCAGTAAAGGATAAAGAGGAGCACAGGGGCTCAATCTTCTGATATTTTCGTTTGTGATAGGCAAAATGGTAATCTAGCATTGTCAAACCATTCCAGGAGTTAATTATTTGTGTTCTAGAGGAATCTTTTTCCTGCTGCTTTACCTGACAGTTGAACAAGGAACTTGCCCAGGAAAGAAGGGTGTTTCTGTTCCGGGGGGCGGGTGGTAAGCTTCGTGTGGGAAGAACCTAGAGAACCCAATGAACTTGAGCAGCAAGCTGGGGCTTGGGACTGCAAGCCATATTGTTCAGTTGGAGGAAGGTCTCATAGCAAGTATCCTGTAGTAGATTACAGTGTAAAATAAAAGTCAGTGAGACATAGCACATTAGAGACTTGCTTCAAATATTACAATTAAGACCTACTTTCTTAATGAACAGCTCTTTCAACCAGCAATCTTTTCAGGGGACCCTTCTTTATATTTTTTCCTCAGCATTAGTGCACATTCCGCATTAAGGTTGCACTTACAAGTTGTTCTGCATGGACAATAGTAAGTGTGGGTGTTTTAATAAATGATTGGTTTATGTTTACAGTCTTAATATCCACCAGCCTATGGTGTGGCTTTCAACCCTATATAATTTCTGAAATTATATTATTATTATGACCAATTGTGGGGTATATTAGTAATACCTGCAACATACTTTAAACTTCTTATGCTCTCTCTAGAAACTGTGCATGAACATACAGAGCATGTATTGCCATTACACAAAAGGTAGTAATTTTTGTAGGTACTGTATTTCACTCACCTCTTTCTGTACCTGTGGTCTAGCATTCTTAAATAAGCTTTTCAGCATTTGTATCCACCATGACTGTAGTCAGTGTCATTGACCAGTGAATATGGATAATAGAGATACAGTTATCATGAAACTTTCCTGTGTGGTGAAGCGCCTGGAGCACAAGTCTGATGAGGAACAGCTGATGGAACTAAGGGTATTTAGTTTGGAGAAGACAAGGCACAGGCTGCCCAGGGCAGTGGTGGAATCACTGTCCCTGAAAGCGTTCACAAGCTGTGTAGATGAGGCCCTCAGTGACATGGTTTAGCGGTGGCCTTGGCAGTGCTGGGAAACTGTTAGACCTGATAATCTTGAAGGCTGATTCTGTGATTCTACTCAGTTAACTACTGGATGATATACATAGAACTCCATTACACTGAAAAGTGACATTATGCTTTGATACGAGTATTTCCTGACTGCCAGAAATAGGAACTCATTAGAAAATGACAAGAGTACACCGTTAATGGCTCAGCGTAAGCACTGTGCATGCTGCCGCTGCAGAGCAGAAACTGCTGCAATAAACAATTAGCAAGCTGCTTTTCTGAATGCAGATCTATTAACTGTCTAAATGAGTTTCAGGGCTGGATTAACAGCTGGCTCTAGGATCTTAAACGTTTATCTCTTCCAACCTAAACAATTCCATGATTCCATGTACCTGCTGAGTTGAAAGGGGCTTTGCAAGACCATGTGTAAGGTTTGCCACTGTGTCGTTGATTTATTTTGATGTATCACTTGACAGCTTTAGCTAAACCAAGCCCTCCCCGTAAACCGTCTTTATCAACCACCATAGAGGTTCTCTCAGTGTATGTTTCCCGGCAAGCCTGTCCGCGCTGCGGCTGGCGCTGCCCGGGGCGGGTACGTTGCCGAGCCGCTACGTGTGGCGGCACTGCGGTGCACTTCCCCGCCACCCCCGACACCGCCACCCCAGGACTCCGGGGCCCCCTACACCACCCGCCACGACCACAGAGACCCAGGGGGCCCCGCCGCGCGCCGCGCCCTTAGCGCGTCCCGCCTGTACAGCGCCGCCTGGCGGCGCAG
>JAOEHY010041239.1:0-26335 GCA_025447955.1 Psilopsiagon aurifrons
TTTTTTGTTTTTTTTTTTTTGGGGGGGGGATATTTGGGGTTTTTTTGGGGGGGGAGTTTCAGGTTTTTTTGGCAGCTCTGAAACAAATGTGATACAGAGCTGCTTAGTGCCACGTAGGCAATGTGATCTCCCTACGAGTGTATTTAATAACCAGGCTAGCTCCAGATGCTTTTGTTAATGAGGGTAGTGCTTAAAAGCAGGAAGACTGATTTCTCTGTGTCTTGCTTAGATCTTGTCGCATAGGCCATGAAGTGGTTGCATAGCAGTGCCATTCTTTGAGCTAAAAAAGAATTGGCTTCCCATTAAGTGTCACAGAGCATCATGCCTGTAAAACTTTCATAAGTTTAAAAAGGCAACAATTCTGATTTTAAAATGAGAAACATACTTGTGAGAAACTGACTAATTCTCACCTTATAATGTTTAGCTTATATTGTTTGCTTTATGATTTGTTGTATGATACCTCTTTCATTTGCTTGCCTTGTAGTCTCTTTAATGTTATTCAGTGTAATAACCATAGCTATTTGTTCATATTCAGAATTCAGTACCTTCAGTCCAAGTCAAGATGGGAAAATTCTTTGACTCAGCCAGGATGAATTATCACATAGTGCAATAAGATCCTCAGTAACTTTCTGCTGGTGAATACATACATTTAACGGTTTGTGCAGAGCCATGAGCTTCTTGGAATTGGCACTTGTATTATAGCTTTCAGTGGAGAAACCCAGCATTTGAAAACATGGAAGATTAAAAAGCAGGAGATGGCAGCATAGAGGAGTTCATCCTGCCACTTTCCACAAGCTATGCATTCTGTGATTTAAAGAGGATTTCAAGCTACTGTAAAATTTTGAAATACTGCTATGAAGAAACATATTCTTACACAAGTACGTATGTTAATATATTTCTAAAAAAAGCCTCTAAACAATAAAGTTTGTTTTTCAGAAACAATAAAAGCATGATCAGTTGGTTAAACTCTGATCTGAGCTAATAAAAATGCCATGGAAATAAGAGTTTTTAAAGAGTATCCTGAGTGAACAAAGGGTTAAAAAAAAGTGAATGTTCTGGTTAGCTGATATATATTGTCATTGGTTCCTAAGGTACTCTGTCTTTTCTGGTCTAATTTTACAAATTCAGTTCCTTTCTGATTGTACTCTAGTAGACAGAGAAGTATTCATGCCTGATAGGTAGGCTTTATTCTGCATCTGGGTGCAGGGATTAGGGTACCTCTTGCATATATTCCTGTGGGTTTCTTCTAATGAAAAGCTTCATATCAGTGCATTAATCCCTTTCCTTTCTCTACTCATGTGCTGCCTCACGTGACACAGTATTACCATGGCTTAGCAGGAGCCATCTATGTCAGTGAAGAAGTAAAGGGAAGTCCAACTCTGTTCTCATGACTTGTTTGAGGGGAGGAATATACACTGAATTACTAGTATCAGGCAGAAAAACTTTTTAATAGAAAGCTTGCATGCTGCAGCCGACTTTGGTTTTTTACTTGATGTGCTAAAATGGTAGACGCTATCTGAACGAGACTGTCCTTCCTGATTACAACTCCTCCTTAAGTTTAAGGCTGCTGTGTCCAGTTTCTTACTCTAAAATAATTTTCAGGATAGCTGTGCATACTTGTGGGAGGAGATTGGTTAGTGAGCTGCGGAAATAAAATACAGTGCTGGGGTGTGTGTGTGTGTGTGTGTGTGTGTGCTTAAATCATAGTTTGGGATCTCAAAGTGAAATAGGTAATGGTAAAATCAAGCAAGAGAAATTGTGTAATCCACCATTTCCTGAACCTGTAAGTCACTCCTGAATGTATTAATTTTCAGACTAAGCTGGCAGTATCTCCTGTTAATAAACCTCAAAGCCTTGAATATATTGGCTAGTCTTTTTCAAGATACTGCTGGCTGTGTTTGTGCTCCAGAATACAGACATTCCCAGCTTAACTGGGAGTCAGAATGCAATGTGATGCACAGTCCCCTTGCACACCTGGATTCCTTTTGAAAAGGAAATTTGGTGCACAAGGAGGAAGGAAGCTACACTGTGCTCTGGTAGGTCCCCTGAGACAAATGGGTCTGGAATAGGCCTGAGTGGAGATGCAGGTATATTCCCCTTGGTCTCCTCTTATGACCAGAAGCACTGTCATTGATCTAGTCCTGCTGACTGCTGTGGAGACCAACTTACAGCTAAAAATCTGATTTTATATTTCTGTTTCTTTCTGTAAAGCACACATGAGAACTGTGAGTGCTTTTAGGTTGGAAATTGTAGTCTAAGCACTGGTTTGCAACAAATGGGGTAGAACTTTGGAGAACAGGGAGAGGAGAGTAATTGGGCTTTCATAACTTAAGGAGTTGTTCCTAATTACTCATGTGCATGCTTCTAGCCTATAATTCCAAGATAAGAGGTATTACATATTAGAATGTCATGATTTCAACTAACAACTGGTTTAAAGTAATCTACTTTCCTTTGTAATAAGAGTGAATCAGAAGTATGGTGTGGTCCCTTAATAGTTTGTCTACTAAATGGGAATTTGTTAAGATGTGCTAACTGTAGTTTGCAGTCATCTGTCCATACCCTCATTTGCTGCTTGTTGGGCACTCATTCTTTCCATCATATTTTCTCTCATCAGGTCATGGAAATAATCACCCCCTACAAAACAGTGCTAAGTTAAGAAACATTTTAAGAAGGAGTTTCTAGGCTTGCTATCAGGCAGTTGCACTATTCACCAGCAGTGGACATTTCAGTATGGAAAATCTGGCTGGCAGTCTTAGCACAGTAACAGCACAACTCAAAGAGATGATTATTACAGTTAAGATGTGATGATAGCATCTGTGAAAATGTAATCAACCCATCAAGGAACATGCAGAATTGAAGTGAATGGTTGCACTGGCAGTAGAGACTAGCGATCATAAATCATCTAGCAACCTAAGTATAGACAAAGCTGAGGATCTGAAAAGCATCCCAAGCACATGTGAGAGAGTCTTCATTTTCCCTTTCTGCTCTTCTGTCACCTTCTCCACTATAGGCTGCTGAGAAAGTCGAATTCTTCCTCTGGGTTTGTTGTGACAGCACCTCAGAGAGTTTACAAAATCATTTTTGGTGTAAATCTTGTCACCTTGCTTGACAATTTTCTTGCCTCTTTATAATGTTCTGTGGGGTAACGTAAACTATATTTGAGTAGTTCTCGCTTTGGAGAACATGTGCCTCAGGGGGGTTGTAAAGGCAGGAAATGAAAAAAGAAAATAAAAAAATCAATGAAAGGCACAGCAGCCTGACCAGGAGCATTGGGAGGGTGGCTGCATTACTTTCATAAACTACCTTTGGATGTAGGTGTGGCCTGGGACCTGCTGGCACAGTCATGGTGGCATGTGAAAGAAAAAATACTATTTTTTTTCCCTGCCTCCTGCAAACCAATTTATTACAATCATTCCATCTAATTTTACTGTGCTACATCACTGTATTGACTGAAGGGTGCAATGGAGGGGAATTGCCGGACAATGGAAGTTCTCAGTTATAGTACTTATGGGGAATGGTGGCAATGCCATGTATTTGAGTTGCTCATGTTTAATCCTATAGCTTGACTGCCTCTACCACAGTTCACCCTCTTTAAGAAACTTTTTTTCATTCTCCTTATGCTAGATCCATCAACAATGAGGCTGCTCTACTGTGGAGGCAAATGATACAGGACAAAAAGGGTGTGAGTGCATGTTCTGACTCCATGCAAACTGTTTTGAAAAAGGTTTTTCACTCCATATATATTGTTATATATGAGTCTAAGAAGGAATTTGCATCCCTTATTTCATCCAAGACAGCTGAAGCAATTTGAGACTTGGAGAAAGGAGTTATTTCGTGAAGGGACACTGACAGTTTTGCAAGAAGGACCCAGTGAATACAGATTCTAAATATCTTTGAGAAAAAGGATATGTGAACATAATGTAAGTAGACAAATTAAGAAAAAATTCTGATTCTGGGTTGTTGGTTGCTTTTTTCTTAGGAAATTCATTAACAAAACTTGAAAAAATGCATCTTTTATGATGGCTTAAAAAATTATCAATTCTGAATCTCACTAGCACAGAATGCCTCTTTATTTTCTTACTAGCATGACAGTGGGTTGACTTGTACAGTAATACAGAACTCAACAAGAATAAAATAGAAGGAAAATATTTGGTAAAATAAGCCCCTTGAACTAAATCAGAATTCATAGCAGTAAAATTAAGTGGTGAGCTTTTAATCTGCTCACTCTGCAATGTATCTAAAATCAACAACTGCCTATGAAGAAATTTATACAAATAACTTAAAACTTTATTTTTTTTCAACTGAGTGATGCTGTATTTGGCTGCACCCGTAATTCCACAGTAAAAGCTGTGACCAAAGCCTTTTCACTACAGCTGGTAGACAATGGATACCTTTATTCTAATTTATGCTAGTTAGGGACTACCTTCCAAAGGCTGGGACTATGAACATCCTTCATATATATTTACAAACGAGATAGATGTGAGCTTAATTAAAATGTTAGTAACATTTCTGCACTTTCCTCTTAATTCTTTTTCGCATGTCTAGCATATTGAAAAGGTTCTTTATTTGCAGTTTCTTTGCCCTTTTTGTGTTTGTTTTCTTTGCTTCGGTTGGGCTAAAGTCATGTAGCCAGGATCTTCACAGCATTCAGCACAATGCTCTGGGAATGTGCATGAAGTGGAAAAGATTGGTTAATACTTGTGGATGGAGTAACTCTATGGAAAGTAAGATGCACATCTGGAGCAGAATTTTTTTACCTGGAACATTTTCATCCCTTTTCTCTCCAAAGTAAGTTCTACTTCTAAGTACAATTTGAATACCCTTGAGACATCAATAAATGAGCCATTTTAAAGACAAGAAATGTACCAGTTAGTAGCTTCAGTGTTGTTCAAGCCCTCTATCCTTTAAAAGAAAGAGAGGGACAAATGATAAATTAGCATCTCCAGAGGAACACAGTTTATTCTGAGCCCTGGCATCACGTGTGAAAATCCTGCAAAACTCAGTTTTGGGGAAGCTGGCAGGTAGTGATCTTTCTGTCCTTGAAGCTCATTGGTACTGCTGGTTTAGATTTATAGTGCTCTGGTGGAAGAGACGTACCAGAATTAAGAGGAGGGAAGTAAATGAAATGTAGTGGCTTACCCCTTTGCACCAGGAGAAGTTTCCTTGCAATAGATCATACTATCCAAAAATCTCACTTAATAACAGCGTTTCTGCTTTGCCTACATGCGTGGATTTCTGAGAAGATATTTACAGCAGTGTAGAGACACTGTATTTTTGTGTTGCTGCCCTGCTCTCTCCAATTCTCTCCCCATAATCTCATAGAATTTCTTGATGGGTCTCAGGATACACGTTAAGTATTTAAATATTGAGATTCACCTCACCTTAAGTATTAGGAAGAGTGGGATGTAGGGTTATTCTAAAAGGACAGAAGGGTGAAAATTGCAATTTTCCCTGTGAATGGAAATATGTGGCAATGCTCATCTGCTCTGTACCTATTTTGAGGGGAACATATTTCTCAGTAAACTTCTTTTTGCTTTTAAACAGCTGCTTTTGTTGGAGAAGGATACAAACCTAGCTATCTTATCTTTCAGATAGGCACACACTCCTTTTATTGTTAGTAAGGAAAAGAGAGCCAAAGATATCAAGCAACCGGGTAAAAAGGAAGTAACTCCTGGGAAACAAAATGCATAGTTAAAAATAAATTAATTGTGAAAAGTTCTCCAAAAGAATCTTTTCAAAGTCTGTCGCAGAGAATGAGTCCATATCCTAAAAAAGAATTAAGTCAGCAATTGTATGCACTTTTCAAGGCTGTCATGTAAAACCTGGCAAACAGATTATTTGTTGGCTTAGTAGATTAGACATAAGGGCTTCTGTAAATTAAAAACAAAAGCAGCTTTGGAATGTATTTCACTGTCTCAGTTGGAAAACAAAGATCTCTTTCTCTCCACCCCTTCTTTTCCTTACGATAATTAAAAATAAAAAAGTGTGCAGAGCCATATAAATAAAACAAGGGCTGGGATGAAGGAAGAAGAAAAAAAAAAGGGAAAATCTTCCTTCAAAGAGATGTCAGCAATCACAGTTTTCATTTGTCTGTGCCAAGAAATGTGCTTATATGTAGGTCTGAATGTAGTTTATTCTTGACTATTTATGGAAGTTATGCTCTTAGAGACCTTAATATGTAATAAAAAAAGAAAAATCCTTAATTACAATCTGTTTTAAATGATGCTTAACTTAAAAGCTTTCAAATACCCCTCTAAGCGTTACACAGTGTTCCACTGTCTTCCTTTTCTAGCATTCCTTACTGGTACTAATACATTAAAGTTTATGCTCTAATTATATAGGATTTTGTTGTATTTTACTTCAAGAAAGTGTGAATGCATTCTTCATGGGCAAAATATGTTACTTTGAATTTCTGAAAAACCCCTTTGGCTATACAACTTCTCAAGTTTGTAACCTAAAAGAGAGCACAGTATGTAGTAAAGAACACAGAATACATTAAAAAAAAACCAGTTCACTGTTAAAGATCATTCAAGAAAGAGGAAAAACACAGTCCAGGAGCATAAGTGCCTGAGGACACCCAGAATTGTGCCTTGACATGTTATACAATTATTTACTGTTCCATTAAGTGAAAAATTTAGAAATTGCCATAACTCACAATATACATATTCTGATCAGGAGCTACAGAATAACTCCTTAAGAGATGCTTGCCTAACACACAAGTTGCTGATTGTAGTGAATGCTTTGTCAATATTTATCCTTCCCCTTTTATTTTGTGATAGCTTCTTTTCAGTGCTTCTTCATCTTTTTATTTCTCTGCTCATATTTAATTTTGGGCTGAGTCTTGTCAGACTTGAGTGATGGGAAGATGACAAGCCAAAGGAAACATAAGGTTCACAGAGAGCAGTCTTTGCTCGGTTGTAAGGAAGCTCAAAAATACATTTCTTTTCCAGAAATTGCAGTTTTTTTCTGGTGCCCCATTCTGCTGGGCTGCATTCAGCTTGAGAAGAGGATGTGGAGCAAAGAGTAACTGAAGAGTGTTATTGTCCCCCTGGAAGCCATTATCTGTGGTATAGCCACTTCCTAGCCCACGTTTCCATCTTGTAAGCAGTGGTGACTGAACATGTGTGTTTTCCTTAATAGTCTTTGAAAGGATGCTTCTGCAGGACATCAGTGGGGAAAATTTAGTCCTCAAAGTCATGTGGAAGTCTAATGGACACAAGTGACAGTTTGCTAGCATCTATACAGATTTCAGGTGTGGCACCAAGACTTTATTATGTTGTATGAGGAATGCAGAATCAGTTTTTGAATGAGCAGTTGGGAAAGATCTTAGGCAGTTTTGGCTAATAGAATTATCTGGCCAGTTATCAGGCATGTTCCATTCAAGACAGTAATTTTCAAGCATATTCTTGATTTTTGATTGAATGTTTTTTATCTGTGAACACTACAGTCTTTATGTTGAAACTAATATTAATTTTCAGTTCTGGGCCAACTGGCAGATCCAAATACAAATATTACTAATTGACTGCTCGTAAGCCTTTCTAGCAATTAATTCAGTTATAAATGATTCAGACCTTTCTGTAACCCAAATAAGATTCATGCTTCATTTGTTTTTTACAGAATTATTTCATGCCAGACAAGGATGTGTAATAAGCCATTACTGAGGGTGGAGGAAATCAGATGCTTTGCTTTTTGATATTAGCTTAGCTGCAGTAGTGTAGCAGACAAATTAGGTTTAATTACCTTTTGTTGTAAAACTTTTTAAAAAGTATTTAAAGATTTTTAATTAAAAAAAATATAAAAACAGAGTTCTTTAATTTCCAGCTTTTACTTGGAATATTCTGTCAGCAACTTCGAAAATCAAAGAAAGTGTAAGGAAAGGCTCTCTGGGGAAGATGTAAGATTCTAATCCTGACCATTGGTACAATGGTGAACCCAATATTTGGTGAAAATCAGTTGTTTCCTGTAAGATTATGCATCCATATATTTGTGCATTATTGTTAGTTTTCCAAATTGATGTTTTTTGTTGTCTAAGCAGCTGACATGAGTGGTCACAAGTAATTATATACGTGTTTCTTCACTGTGTTTTTGTATGGTGATGAACACATTTGAAACCAGGCCTCTAAGTGAACTCTATTTGGATCCTTTGGCACTGTAAGCGCTGAGGCATTTCATGCGGTATTCCAGCTGAATTTACAAGTGATTACATTTGCTTGTCTAAGCTGCCCTGCAGTCACCATTGGCACAGTGTTTTTTCTCTTTTCCAGTTTTAAACTGTCTTCTTTTGAATTAGACAACTGCATTCCAACTCTGTGACATCTACATTTTGGGGATGGTTAGGCCCTGATCCACACAAGGTCCACCCATTCCTTTTTTATGTCTGAATGGTATCTGACACCTATTTGGCTTCTATCTAAAAATTCCTCTGTAGTCTGTATGTCCTGGGTTCAGCAGTAGCAGTCATTTTTCTCCTTCTTAGTAGCTGGTGCAGCGCTGTGTTTTTGACTTTCAGCCTGGGACCAGCGCTGATAACACCAATGTTTTCAGTTGCTGCTCAGTAATGTTTACTCTGACCAAGGACTTTCTGAGCCTTATGCTCTGCCAGGGAGGAGGGGAAGCCGGGAGGAAGCAGACACAGGACACCTGACCCAAACTGACCAAAGAGGTATTCCATACCACAGCACATCATGCCCAGCATATAAACTGGGGGCAGTTATCTGGAAGGGCAAGATCACTGCTAGGGTCGGGATGGGTATCGGTCAGCAAGTTGTGAGTGGTTGTATTCTCTTCCCTTGCTTTTTCCCATATCATTATTATTACTGGTGGTAGCAGCAGTGGTTTGTGTTATACCTTAGTTGCTGGACTGTTCTTATCTTAACCCGTGGGAGTTACATTCTTTTGATTCTTCTCCCCATCCCTCCAGGAACTGGGGGAGGAAGGAGGGGAGTGAGCCAGTGGCTGCATGGTTCTGGGTTGTTGGCTGAGCTTAAACCACGACACTGTACTGTTTTGGTTTTGGTTGCCATTTGTTCCTTCTATTTATTATAGTTCATAGATGCTGAATGAAATTCAGTCTGTTAATGGTTCTTGAGCCCGTTTATCATCCTTGTGGCCCTCCTCTGGACTTGCTCCAACAGCTCCATGTCTTTTTTATGTTGAGGGCACCAGAACTGTACACAAAAGCTGGCTGGACAGACCATCAACTTCTCAGAACTACGATAAGACTGGGTGAACCTAAAATGGACTGATATCTGTAGGTTGGAAAAAAGATTCCTCTCACATGTGAAAAGGAACAGAATAATGATTACAACAAAATCAGAGATTAATGGTTAGCTATGCTTGTTGCTGTAATTTTGATGAAGATGCAGCAGAGTCTGTTTCTAGCACCTCCTAGAAAGTTCAAGGGATGCCCACATCAATCATTCCTAAGAGAAGAATTGTTCTGCATCCAATATGCAAGAAAACTGCTTGGAAATGTTCTCTATTTCCTTCTGTGGGATTTTCAGAACCTGCATGACTTCTGGTTGCTGTTCTGAAGTATAGATCAAGTGGTTCATAGGCATAGCAGTTGGCGATGAAGGGGAAATGTCATAGAGCATCTGCTCTTCACCTCTTAATTATGCTTTCATCTTGTCTGTTTGTTTTCTGGAAGTGTAATGCATTGGTCTGGATACAGTTTACTAGTCAACCCAGAGAATCTTTTGTCATCTTACATCCTCTCTGTTATTTTGTCTCACCCTTCTGTTGATGAAGGGTAAAAGCAGCTTCTCACAAACAGGCTTAATCTTCCAAGATGCCAAATAATATGGCCCTATGCAGTAAAGCTACAAGGCTAGACATGTGAAGGACAGACTTGGTGAGATCTTACACAAGTGGTGTGCTACATACCCTAAATTGCTTTCATTATTAAGCAGTGGGAATTTAGTAAGTTGTCCAGTAGAAACAGGTTTTGGTGCCGTATGTATTTTCCATGTAATTTTACCCATCAAGTTCACTGGTCATTGCTTCTCACTCCTGCTTTTTATTGGTGAGATTCTTCAGCCCTGTGTCCTGTTAATAGCTTAACATCAGCTGTACTTACTGCTTATTGTCTCTTGTGTGCCTTCTTTTATTTTTGTGTAATTTCATCAGAAAAGGCATACTTTAGAAAGAGGTTGGCAGATTCAGGACATGGTTCTGTAGGTTAGTGAAAGATAAGAGGATTCTGAGTGGTAGGTTTGTTTTTGTTGTGGTTTGTTTCTCCCATGTGATAACCTAGAGTGTAAAAGGGTACTGCAGAAACAGAGTTGACTTCCCAAGGCCCAGTGCCGATCTGTTGTAGAGTTATACCTGGGTCAAACTAGTGTGAAAACCAAATAAAGACAACATGCAGTAAATAAATATACCTTTAAATTATTGCCATTTGCTTTCTTGTTTTTATTTATTTCAAAGATCTTTACATGATCAGCTTATTCAATTTATATCTGGCTCAGAACTTATTTGTCATGAACACTAGGTCAAACCTTATTTGGTTACTAAATTCTGAGACAGAATACCTGGGTCTGATAGAATGGAAGTGGGTGTTCATGCACATCTCTGCATAGACAGTTTAAAAAAAATAAGTATTTTTGAGACTAATAATTATGTCTACCCTGGGTTGTGAAATCCCCCTGAAAGATTTGAGATGAAAATCTTACTGCAATTATAGAAATCTCAGTAGCTTAACTAGACTTTCCTTCTCTTTGGAAATGCTGATAGATAGTAGAGAAGACTATGGACTAATATCTTGCCAAGGGCCTTTTTTTCACGCCAGAACTATTCCCCCTACCACCACCACCCCTCCGCTTCACACACCCCCATCTCCACCCGCCAAGATAAAAATCCTTAAAAGCTTTTCAGTGTATCAAACTCCATTTTCTCTTCAGACATGCATAACTGATCGGTTTGTGTGTGTGTGCGTGTGTTGGTCCAGAAATGGCAAAAGAGATAAGATCGCAAGACAAAGCTTAGTCTTGGAATACAGAGAATGGTCATGGCTCTACTATAAGTCTCTGGCTCATGAGTGTTTGAAAAGTAAATGCTGGCATAACCCTGGCTATCATATAACAGCAGTCATTCCCTGTTATCTCCTAACTGTGCCTATATTGTCAGTTCTTTTACTGGTAAAGAATAGGTATTTCCAGACTTACGACTGATTCTTAATGGCAGCTTTTGCTCACTTAAACCAGGACAGTATGTATCTGGGCAAGTTTTTAGTCTGGTGAATTTCGGGTGGGGGATTTTTTTTGGTTGTTGTTTTTGGGTTTTTTTTTTTGTTTTCCTTTTTTCCCAACAAAGCACAAGCATGGTCTCCCTGGCTTTTATATAAAAGCTCTGGCACAGTTTCACACCTCTCATTTAAACATTGTTTTATGGACTGAACTCTAAATCCTCATTGCCTAAATTGTCAGGATGGTTAACGTGATTAGCAAGCTGCTTAAGTTGAAAAGTGGCCTATTTTAAGTACACTTGTTCTCTGCCAAAGATTTGTTTTTCTTGGGCATTTTTCCTGTCTCTTCATTATTCTTTGAAGGGACTGCTGCATTTCTCTCTGGTGATTAAAACTATGCCAAATTGCATGTGGCTGCCCAAATCTTTGAATTGATTATTAATAGAGTTTTGGAACAAATAAAACTGAGTTAAGTAGTGTGTCTGTAATCAATGATAATCAGTTCTATTCATCTATAAGAACTAACTTTGCCTGATCACACTATTATGTAAAATACAAGTAGCAACACTTTATAATTGTATGTAAACCAAACTGACATGACCTCTGGTTTTACATACATTTTGTACTCTTTGTGATCTTTTTGACTTGCTTCATGTGTTTAATCATGTTTCATCATCTGTCTTATCTATAAGGTTTGTTGGTTTCACAATGTATTGTAATTTTTTACTGCTGTGGCAGAGCATTTACTATAATAACATTTACTATATATAACAGTGGTAGGTTTATTGATCTAAACTTTCGCTCAGATAGTTCTCTGTCTCATATACATCAGCATATCTCTATCACACGTATTCATGTGGCTTCATCTTCTGGTATTTCACATTCTGTATGTATTTCTGTCATTTTATATGGTCTAGTATCACAGAACATGGTGTCAGAATACTACTTGTGTCTCAGGCTCTTTGTAAGATGCGCAGTTGCTGTGCATGTAAGCGTTACTGAAATCTCTCATGAAGAACTGAAAGGACTCTGACCCTCATATGAAGATAATTCTTTTTAGTAATGGAACTCAAAAGTTGCAGAATTACGAGTGGATGGCCAACACACACTTAGGATCCTTGCAAGAATGACAGCACTGATTAAGGCCAAGTATCATTTATTCAAGAATGGTAATAAGCCACAGCATAAATTAGGAACAGGAATAACATGTATGCTATTTTTAACCCAGTTGTCCCCTAGCCTCTATTTTTTCAGCTCAGAATTTCTGAGCCTCACGTTGTGTGTTTGTTTAGTAACTTGCAGAGTATTTCTTCTTTTAAGTGGAAGGTGCTGGTGTGCTCTTGCTTGAAAAAGAATTCAAGCAAGATTCAGCTGGTCTACTATCTTGTTTGCGTTTTTTTTTTTGTCACATCTCCCTCCCCCAGCTTTTTCTTTAATAAACTTTGTTTTCTAGCTTTGTTGTGTAGTCCCTTGTATTAGGAAAGAGTAAACCTGTTACTCTTATACAGTTTTTTCATACCACTCATGATGTTGTAACCTTATCATACGACCCAAACACTGTCTTTCATTCTGAAGAGTTCTAGTGTAATCAGTCTCTTCCTTCTATAAGGGAGGAGATACTTCCAAAATATCCTTTTGAAGACTGAAAGCCAAGTAGCACAATGTAGTTGAGAAATAAATAAATAAATTTATATGGAGGGGTAATGGTTTGAATATGGTCACTTGTCCTTTCCTGCAGCAATATTTAAGAAAATGTTAGGATGGAAGGCACAACTGGAGTCATCCAGTCCTTCCTCCTGTTCAAGGCTGGGCTAACATCAAAGTTAGATCAGGTTGTTCAGGGCCTTATCCAGCTGAGTTATAAAAAGTTCCTGAGGTAGAGATTCCACAGGCACTCTGGATGACTGCAGTTAGATCCCCCTGGAGACTTGTATTCTGGCTAAATACTGATCCTTCAGCCTGTGTTGTATCATTTGTTCCTACCCATATTAGGGTCCTTCTTCTGCACTCTCAGGAGTTTGTGCTGAAGACTGGACACAGTATTCCAGGTGTAGCCTCTCAAGTGCTGAGCACCTTCTCTTGATCAGCTGGCTATATTCTTGCTAATGCAACAAAGTAGGTTGTTGACCACAGGAACTCATTTAAACTTGACCCCCAAGAGCTGATTTTTAGTCAAATGCTTCCTAGCCTCTGTTTTTGCACTGGGGTCTTTCTTCCAGAATTTGCATTGTCTTTTTAGTTTTCATGAGGCTCATGTTGGCCCTCTACTTGAGCTGTTTGAGGTGTTCCTGAATGGCAGCCCTGTCTTCAGCATATCAACTGCTCCCCACAGTGTGGTGTGATTTGTGAAGCTGGTGAGGGTGCGCTTTGTTTTAATCACTGATGAAGGTGCCAGGTAGCAGCCCCTGAGGAAAACTCCTTGTAACCAGCTGCCATTAGTCTTTGAAGTATTGACCACTACCCTTTCAGCTTCAATATTTCTAACCTTTATTTCCTTTTTTGACTGTTACTGAGCTAGTATTTATATAACTCCATTCTCTGTAACTTTTCTGACTTCCAGTTGAGTACCTGTAGTCATTTCACAGTCCTGCATTTTACATCCGGTTGCCAGTCTAACCTGGAATGCCTTTCTTGAATTTTTAACATTTTGAAACTTAGAAAACTTTTTTCATTCAGTTTGGAAGTTAAAACTTTTTGTCAAGAGTTTGCAATATAAAAAATTTCTAAGCAATTGAAAAGGAAAGCTGTTTCAACATGGAAATTTATTGTGAGTTTCTGTGGCTTAAATGTTAGATTTGATCTGACATTGGATATATTTGTGAATGATGGAAGGCAACTTTTGAATCCCAGATGGATCATCTGTATGTTGGATCAGCCAGGGCTTTTTTTTCTATACTCCTAAAATTCTGCTATTGTAAATAAGTATAGAAACAGCCTCGGATCCTTTTGGACTTTCTGGCGGGACTGCTACTGAGCAATGCCTTCAGTATCACAGTATTCAACAGCTATTTCTGGCTTTCAGTCAACTACCAGATGAGTGAGGTTTAAATTGAAATGCAACTGAAAAACATTTCTAATTAGTTAACCACCTGCCTATTTGCTTGGTTTTGTTGTTATTTTCTCTAAATTGTATTGGGGAGATGCCAAAACATCTGTAAAACTTTATTTTAAATTTCAAAGTTTTATTACTGTGGTGTCAAGGACCTTCTGTGCTTGCTTTTCTCCCAACACTCAAGCCACTGAACACTGGTCACGTGAATCCTGATAGAAAGCAAATGTTAACTTTTCATGCTTGAGTACCTACTGACAGTTAACATTAAACTTGTAAGCACATGTATTTGCACTGGAAGTGGTATCTGCTGCACGAGAGGGAATGCTGCTTAACATTGTAAGGTAATGTTCCTTAGATCTCCTTGCCAGAATGTAAGAATGGAGACTATTAAATAAGATCTGAAATAGTCCTTCTTCGCGATGACTACTCACATACATAGTGTGATGACCATGATTGTGACAGAAAATTACAGGCTAATACATGCAGCATTCTCTGTGTATATATATATAACATATATAAAATATGAATGAAAGCGTAAAGACAGTTTCCCTGAAGCCTTTTGCCGGACTCTCAGGACAGAAGCTGCTAACATAATCTGTCAACCAGAACAGTCTTTCACCAGCCTGAGAACTGAGCCCTGTTATCCCTGTGTTCTGTTCCAGACAGAGCCTATTCTTGACCCATTAATTGGGCAGATCTTGCTTCTTCCACTTCAGTTTATGGGAATTCAGTTCAACACCCCCTGAAATAGCAACCCTGGTATCTTCCCAGAAAATTTAGAGCTTTGTCGTGGTGGAACATTGTGATTACTTTTCAATAGGACACCATCTCTCAATAGTATAGTCTGTTTTAAAGTCTTGCAGCAAACTGTCAAAATACACACGGTGTTATGATTTTTCTTTCACTCTGTAAGATATCTTTATTTTAGTAGCAGGGCAAATTTTCTGATGGCAAAAAGAGTTGCCATCGCTGCCCACCTGAGTGCTTTTCTTATCAGTTTATTTACTGGATTTTTAGTTCTGCTCTCTGGGGGTTACCATAGACTTTTTTTTACAAAATGCATGAAGCCTTGGAATTCAATCCTGTTCCATGGGAAATCCTACAAGCCTCCTAAGACAGCTTGATGACATCATGCTGTTTCTGTCTAGTGTAGTGTTTGCTGTTTTTTTCTTGTCCTTACTCCTCTTTTTTTAACCGTCTTTAGCTTCTGACTTCAAAGATTGATGATAAAAAAAAACCATAGACTTAAATTCCCAGATATTTCATTCTGCTTATCCAGAGGCCAGTACCTACTTTTTAATTTAGTCAGCTACAGTCTCAGTTAAGAATAGACTTCTTTATCGAGAAGATCCTCAAAATGGAGGAGGGGAATCCTTTTCTTTAGTGAAAGGAGTTATTTTCTAGCTTTCAGGGGTTTTTACCATCAAGTATATTTGTACTTCGGGGTTTAGTCAAAGTAACTAAATATACTGGTGTTACCTGGCATTTCTTTCCTTTGTAGGATTTATTTCAGAGGTGAACTTTTGCACAGATGAGTCCTCTGAGTTTAACAGCTTTGTAATGAGAAATAACATAGCTGGTTCTACTAATCCTCCCTACTGAAACACTATGTTGGAAAATCGTGAAAGAGGTTGTGGCTAACATTCAAAATATTTTGGGTTTTCAACACAGTTAAAGAACAGAGGATTTTTGCTAATAATATAATTTAATAGTGGCATAAGATCCTATATATGCTGCAGAATTAACATGCTGACTTCATGCTAAGTACTTAACTTTATGAATATATATTTTAACCAAGCTGGTAACAATGAAACTGTAACAAGATTCATCTCTGTACATAATAATCCTATACCATCCACAAGTAAAAAAATCACACCCCTCTGCTGTATTCTAAGCAGCCAAGAACATAATGAACGTAAGTTCCCTGGAGTCTCCCAGAATACTGACTTGAGCACAGTAACGCTATGTGGTAGCTGTAGGCAAATGAAGATGTCTGATTCATAGAGGTATGCATAACAAAACCAGAGAACTACTGCAGTTTTGACACATGTGCTGGATGGTGTAGATCCTTGTAGTATTGGCAGTTCTAAGTTTTACTCACCTGAATCAGATTAACTTGTTCTGTTGGCAGGCAATATTCAAGACAAAAAACGTCTTTAGTGTTTTTTCTCATTGTTCACTGAAGAGCTGTTTCATAGATCTTTTGGTAGCCTCAGAGTTCTTTTACTTAACATTTTGCAGAATAGGTAATGGCTGCATAATTATGATAAATTCCTACAATAATATAATCTAATATAATCTCCTATTTAGGACACGATTTATCAAGTTGGGAGTGATAACAATTTGAAGCTGCTTAATACAGAGATAAAGGCAAAATGAGTAGGGAGTAATAAAATGGAAATAGAAATTAACCAAAGTGCAACTAAAATTGGAAGAGCTGAATATGCTTAGACTTGGGGAACTAAATTTCTTCAGTCTAGAACACTGACAGAAATAAAAATCATGTTTCAAGAGCTTTTAACACACCTATGAATGGCACCAGATGGCTGGAGAATAGCATGGTAAGAAGGTGGTGAAAGTCTTTGGAGCATCTGGTCTGTTATGCTCTTCTGCAGAAATTTTTGAGGAAAGGTTAGTTACCAACATTAATAGAAAATAGGATCGCAACAGGCTGACCTTGCATCTTTAACTGCTGATTGTAACTGGTGATTTAAGTACCTTCCCAGACTAAAAACAGCACCACTAGAATGTCTAATCTTATTGGCATTATGATATGGCACAAGATGGAGGACTGTTATAAAATATACAGCTCTGTATCATAATTCTGAGACTGGTAGACACCATGTGAAATAATAGAAAATACCAATTTGTGTGAAAGCTAGAACTACCAGTTTGGGAAATCACCTTACCTAATGAATCCTTTGGCCAGGACATTGTCCCAAGAGCAGGCTACTTTCCAACTACATGCAGCAACAATTTACCAATGAATGTGGCCCATACACTTTGTTTAGAGTCAACTTGGCAGACAGCCTAGCAGTATATCAACTCTTTGTTCTACTTTGGTGCCCTAAAGTGCGTAAAAAAAGCTAGTCAAATTTCCAGTTTGGTTTGGCTGTCATTCAGTAGCTTAAGGGTCTTCATAGGGGATAGAACTGAGTGGCTGGGAAGACCGATTTTTTCTCCCATTCTACCACCTCTGTCTCTTTGAGGGCAGGTGCCAAGTTAAAGTTAAAGGAAAAGAGATCTCTGGACACCTGAGTTTTCTGGACACGTGTGAGTTCCTGCTCCTGTGACTCAGTTACTAGGGAAAGGAAAATCAGGAGTGCAGTACACAGAGAAGCAGACCTGGACCTGCTTCCCAACATACTCCTGCTATTTATTTCTAGGGCAGTCCTTATTCTCAGTCCAGATACATAGTTCATGGTTTATTCTGAGAAAAATAAGCTTCTTACTAGGCTACGTATTAGTAATTTTCTGTTCTTGAATTGCTAACACAGAAAATATGGAGAGTTTATTTTTGATTCCAGTATATCAGTAGGTCATTCACCTTTATTACAGTTATCTGTTACTGTATAATGGTACCACCATGGTATTTTCTTTAGATCACCATAAGAGTGCAAAGGACAGTAGTGTGAGACTAAGTCTTCCTTTTTTCATTCTTTTACTTTTCTTCCACTGACTGGTGCTGCAAAAGCATTTTGCGTATGTGTTGTTCTTGCAATAGGTTTCATAGATAATTGCATAGTTGCTGTGTTGTCTTTAAAAGCTTCATGAACAAAGGCTTTTCCAACTATCACTCATCTGACATTGGGACCATATGTCAATAGCTTCATATATGCAACTGTTCTGAACACAGCTTCCCTCATAGTACCTGTTGAGTCATAGCTTTATTATCTGACCTCTTTCTGACTACTTCCAAATTTCATTTGGGACTTTCACAGTGGCATTAAGGTTGCTGTTTTCATTTCTTGATGGAGTGCAGCCTCTTTGGATTTAAAGCTGTAGAAAAATTATAAACCTACTGCTGCATGTAAAATATTGCTTCCAAAATCAAAGTGTGGCCAAGTGCACTGTTAACATTCTTAAACAATTTCCACTTTAAAAATACTTTTATGTATTCTATTTTACTAACTTCTTAGGTTACTAGCAAATTGGTTTTCTGGCTTGACACTGACTTAAATGTTCTCTTTTTATCCTCCTCTTTACAGAGGACCGTTAATTTTGTTGCTTGATACTTAGAACAGATATCAACTTTGAATAGGTCATTGTTTCCCAGCCCAGATCAGTAGCTACCTTATGGTTTTTTTCAGTATTAGTTCAGGATTGGCAACAATACAGCAGTTAACAGAAGTAAAAGTTTAAGTATGCTCAGAGATTGTTTAGACCTAATCCAATAGCAAATGTTGTTTGTCTTTGCAAGATTTTCCTTCCCTCTCCTATAACTATTTGTAGGTGTCAGCCTCTAACCTTATTTTAATGAGAACAGCAGCTCTAAATCCCTTCTGATAGCTTTTATTTCTTTTTGGTTCTACATAAGGATATTCCCAGTGTGTATTAATCTCACTTGGAGATGTTTAATCAATTAATCTGAAAGAGGCTGAGTCCTCTTATGCTGCCTGCTATCACTGGCTTTTCTGTGTTAGAAAATTCACCATTTGCACCAATTTGAACCAAGAAAATTTTAAATTCAGGCTTTTCCCACAAGATTAGTGAGTTGCCTTTGTTTATTTTGTTGAATGCTACCTAAGAGGGGAACAAAAGAAGCAAATAGGTAATTTATATATTCATTTACTCCAAGTAGACATATACGTCAATTTGTTCCACTCCACTTTTTTCTAAAAATGTTTTGCATTTTTACTATTTTCTTTCCCCTCTTCTCTTTTTTTTTTGCTTTTTTTGTCTTCCTTCCCCTCCCTTCCCTCCTCCTCCCATCCCCTGCCCCTTTTCCTTTTTTCTTTTCTCTTTTTGCTTAAGCTGCCAGGCCAAATGAGGAAACAATTACAAGATGTTGGCTTTAAAAGTGTCTCACTTTGCCAAATAAGTTTATCTTTTTTTTTTTTTTTTCATTGTGGCTTGAAACATGCTCAACTGAAAGCCAAGTTACTAACCTAAAACTCATGGTAACTTCAATTTTTTGCATTAGGCTTACAATAAACTTGGATGGTTTTTCCACAGTCCCTTTGCCAGTGATTATCTTGGAAGATGGTATGTTTTGAATTTGCTGAGAGATCTGCTGCTTTTAGCTTAGTTTTAGTACTTTTAAAAAGTAATCAATAATGCCTGTTTTGTAATAAGCAAAATTTATGAACTGACAAGCAAAATGTAATTATAGTGGGTATTCCGCACAAGAAACAAGAGGTGATCTTAAAGCCATCTCAGCATTCTGTTTGCGCTCATTTTCATTCATATGAAAGATCGAGTGGTTCTGTGCTGAAACGTTTCCCTCTCAAGGCTCACCATGAGTCTGGAAAAGTTGCTCCCAAGGAGTTCTATGATGAAATCAATGATCATTTGTATTAACTTTTCATTGTTACCTACAGACTAAATTTTCCACAGTATTATTTTTATGACTAATGTCTTAACTCAGCAGCAACTTAGACACCTTCTATTTCTGTTTTCTGGGGACTGTACTCTATAAATGAGTAAATTCGTGACAAAAGTGAAGCCTGCATCAAAGACGTAGGTTGATTTTGCAGTTAATGAAACTGTTTCCCTTGTCCTTTCTTCTGCTGAAAAATGTCTCCTTCCTGAAACACCAAAAGATTACTCAAAAACTGTATTATAATGAGGGAGAAGAAAAAAATTCATCTTTTTGGGCCTGATCCAAAGCCCACATTTGTGAAAACTCACCTGCACCTGCTGGATACTGTAGGATTTGGAGCAAACTAAGAAATTGAGATGCTAATTTCCATTTAAAGCTGGGTCAAAGCTATACTTTATCCATGCTGTTCAACAAAAAGAATTACTTTTTATTTAATATGAAGTTAAATAAACATTGCCTTTTAATAATCAGAAGTTGCAATATATCCAATGCAGTTCAGGTATTTTAGGGAAATACTATCTAGTTTTGAAATGAACACGTTTTGACACACCTTAACTGCTCTTATAAGACAGTTCATGAGCCAACCTTCCTGCTTTGCTTTTTGATCATATGTCTTTCTGCACCACCAGTTTTAACTGCATAAACTCTTGCCAAGGGATCTCTTATATTGGGTATTAAAAGAAACAAACCAAAAAGCCTTTCAAGTCTTTGAGTCTTAATGTCTTCATGTATTTAGAGAAATATGTCTAACCACAGTAGATCATCAAATAGGGCCTCCAGCTATGCCCAATATGTAATGTTGCTGTTATAGCAGCAACAGTTCCGTAATGCATCCTGCCAACTGTACAACAACAGACACAGACAGCATGTCTTGCAGTACTGATCATTCTATACCCAACACTTAAGAATCAGTTCATTTCTGTCAGGCCTGCAGTTGTTGTAAGTGAAAACCTGCAAGCTTGACTGCTAAACTTACCAGAAAATATGGGCCAACTCTGGTAGAGAAGAAAAACCCTTACTATGGCCTTCTCCAATTAGAAACTCAAACTGGGAGATCTGTACACCTAAAACCCTACAGACCTCTGCGGGACGAGGATGGAAAGATCAGTCAGTACATTTCTTTCCTCAGGACTGAGGCCTAAGACTTAGAGTAGGAGAGGATGCAAGGAGAAGATGAAAGGGGAATGCTTGGTCTCCTTCAGAATATACTTAGTGCAACAGAGCCACACAATGATAGTGGCTGTTATGCTAGATGCAAATTCCAGCTACAAACATTATACTGGTTTTCTTGCAGATTAAAAATAAACCTTCCAGGTATCCATATTTCAGTTGTGGGAAGTAAAATAATGATGCTGTCAGCTACTGGGCAGAAGATAATTTATAGACTGCATGTGAAGCTTACTTTTCATTGAATGGGGGCTAGAGATGCTTAAGCAGATTTTTAGCAAACAGCACATATTGAATAGGATCTACCAAAGAGCAGTACAAATATTTTAATGACTACTTTGCAAGCAAGTTGATTATCTGAATCAGTACTAGTCACCAGGCCTCATGTTAAGTTTATTTAAACTTCTTATGAAGGGGTGCAAGGGGGGGTTGGGCTGGAACCAAATCGTGACCTTAGGTTTGTCAGGCTTATCTTGAGTTTCTAGATGAAATATCATGACAAGCTGACCTGCATGGCAGTCTTGCTTCAGAAAAAAAACTTGCTCATTTAAGTCAAGTCTTGTCTTCATAAGGGAATGTGGCTGTTTAGTTCTATTATCCACATCTCCATATATTAGCATGAACTGCAAATCTAATCGCCTGAACCTGGAAAAATGGTCTAGATATTTGCGCCTCCTTCTTATGGTTCACCTAACAAGAGAAGCTCAGGAGAGTCTTCAAAACAGACTGGCTGCAAACCTTTTTTTCTTGTTATAGAAGTAACCAGTATTTGGAATCCTTCCTGGTTTAAAATTCTAGGAATAATCCGTGTGGTTGTTAGCTTCTTTCAGTCTCCTGGTTCTCACAGGGGCATGAACTAAACCAGGTATGTTTTGAGCTCTGAGATTTTTGAAGGCATCACAGTTTTATCTCCTGGCATTGGCCTGTGTTAGTATGAAGTTAATGCAGAAAGACTTTAAGTCATGAGACTTATCCTCTGCAACTTTGCCCTCTCTTCAGGCTATGTAGTCTCTTTGTGTCAGTGCCAGGAGTGATAGTGATAGTAGTAATGGGCAATTGAGACATGCAAGAGATCTGCAAATAAGCGTTCATTCTAGAAAGTGTTCTGTCTGGTGGAAAGGGATGGATAATCTGTGTTTCCATTGAGCCCAATTTCCATTTGGGAAATCTGAATTTCACTCTTTGTGTCTTGCAGCCCATATTTTCTCAGTTAGAAACCTTTGTTTAGTCAGTGTTATTGAACTTTGTCACATGACGGCAATAAGATGACACTTAACTGAGAGGAAACGGTATGCTACTAAAACCTAATCTTAAAAAAAAAAAAAAGAAAAAAGGAAAAAGGATAATTTTCAGTATTTAGGTGATTAGAACCTGTCATTTCACGTTCTTGTTTGCAGGCTGACGCAAATGACAGGACAAAGGAGCATACATGGAAGTAAGATAACAATTGGGAAGAGATGTTAGGAAGCATTTTTCACACTGAATGTGCACAGTGGCCAATCAGTTATGGCGAAAGCATTTTCCCATTTAGGAAACAATTAGCTGGCCCATCACAGCAAAAATGGCTTTCCCAGTTGCCCCTTTTTCTAACTTTCTTACATTCTTATACCTCAGCTGCTATTTGCTTTTCTCTGACTGGAAGCTTTATAATCATCTGGAAATAAACCTAGTTCTTATAGAAATAAATAAACTATTAACTGCTAAGTGAGCAGCTACTTAGCTAGATATTATCCTGTCCCTATTATATCATCCTGTTATGTTGAAGGTAGCAATATCTACATTTTGAACTTTGTAGATTCTGAAAGGTTTTATCATAGTTATTAAATTGAGTATAGGAAAAAATCAGGATGACAGGAAACATCCTGGTTTTATTATTTTGAACAGTCTGATTATTTTAAGTGATAAAAATTATTTTATGCACCAAACTGAGTCTAGGAGATAACTTTGGGGGGGACTTAAATGGACAAATGCAACCTCAAATGAATGTGTTTCTGGAAACTTTGCTTTAGTTGAGGCTTTGCTCCCAAATCTGATAGACTTCCTGTGTAATTTTGTTGCAAGTCTTTTATAACCCCATGTCTCATTTTAATTTTCATAGAATAGTTTTATTTTCCCAAGTGAGTATGAGTGTGAAACTGTAATTATTTGGGGCACTGATATTTGACCTCTCCAAGTATCAGTCAGCACTAAGTTAATTTATGCTTGTGACCCTCATTTTGATAAAGTGTTGGTCAAAGTTCATATGTTAAAGCTATTTCAGAGTGATAGATGGATAGATAATGCTCACTGAGGACAGTGTTAAGACTGAGACCTAGAAAGTGAAAGTCTTTGATTTGTAATAAGTTTTTCCAGGAACTACTGAATGAGACCTTTAAAAGACTTGCTGAACAAGTTGCTGCAACAGCAGGCTGTCTTTCTGAGCTGATGATTCCACCATGTAAAAAGTAGAGTTGTCTGCCCCATCCCAAGCTCATATAGTTTCTGTGCCAAATGGTGTTACCAGCGTTCTCAGTTTAAAGGCATTTATGTGATAATTAAGTAATTTGATTTTATTATTTATGAAGATCGGTTGGTGAGGTTGCTTCTGGCTTGATCCTCAAAATATGGATTCCAGCATTAGTAATAAATATAGAAAATGTCTTAATTAACAATGACCAATTTAGACATATAAGTATGGATATTTAAAAAATCCAGTGGTGCTAAAAGATAGTACCTCTGAGAAGCATTTTTCACTGAAAAGAATGATCATTTCTATTTTTAAAGGTTATCAGTCTTCAATCAAATAAAATGTCCAAGGAGGAAATAAAGCTAATTGCTAATGGCATACTGAGGCACTGTTGTTCACAGCACAGAGCAAATACAATTTTGTTGACTTTGGAATTGGTACAGGACTTGCTTAAGGTAACAACAGCTACGGAACTAAAATTTAAGGATAATATTTTTGCCATCATTTTTGTCTTTTTTCCTGTTGTAATCCCCTCAGCACCACAGTGTACACAGTGACCTGAATTAACACTGGAATGTCAATCTTGAATTGGAATTTTGTGACTTTCTGCTGACACATGTGATGACTCACATCTTGATTTTCAAACATTAATTCTTTGGGGGTGGTAAGTGAATAAAAGATGTCCAACAGCTCAAAAGTGGGTGTATACTGGTGTCAGCAAACCCTCCTCATCTAAAAAATCCAGTTGCTCCTTTTTATATGGTAGGGAAACATAGAGTTTAAACTGAAGGTTTTATTGAAGTAAAAGAATCTGTTTGTGTGGGAATTTTCAGGAATTCAAAAGGGTGTCTGTATTTTTACATATAAATATATAAAAATATAATGTGGGGTGTGTGTGTATATACGTTTGTGAACGATATGTTTATTGTAAGTGTCTGTGTCCTGGGTCCAGCTGTAACAGTTATTTTTCTCCTTCTTAGTAGCTGGTGCAGTGCTGTGTTTTCGACTTTAGTCTGGGAAGAATGCTGATAACACACCAATGGTTTTAGTTGCTGCTAAGTAATGCTTAGTTTTCAGTCTCATGCACTGCTAGTGAGGAGGGGCACAGGAAGCCAGGAGGAAGCAGAGACAGGACACCTGACCCAAACTAGCCAAACGGGTCTTCCATACCACAACACATTATGCCCAATATATAAACTAGGGGGAGTTACCCGGAAAGTCAGATTGCTGCTCCAGTCAGGCTAGGTATCAGTCAGCAGGTGGTGAGTAAATGTATTGTGCATCACTTGTGTTTGTTGTCTTTACCTTTCCCATTTTAGTTTTATATTCTCTTCCCTTGTTATTTCCCTTATCATTATTATTATTGGTAGCAGCAGTGATTTGTATTACACCTTAGTTACTGGACTGTTCTTATCTCAGTCCGTGGGATTTACATTTTGTCCATTCTTCTCTTCTTTCAGTTCTTCTCCCCATCCCTCCAGGAGCATAGGGGAAAGAAGGAAGGGAGTGAGCAAGTGGCTGTGTGGTTCTGAGTTACTGGCTGGGCTTAAGCCATGACAGTCAGTAACTGAGCCCTTCTTCTAGACATGCGCTTTTTCATTGTATCTTCCCTATTGGTGGGAGATTTAATAGTGCCTTTGTGCTTGAGGACATTAACCACATTGGCCACTACAGACTGACCACAGAAAGAAAAGACTGCTGTTTGATTCTTACCTACCAAATGTCTAGTATTAGATGTGAAGGAATATGAACAAATTTGTGCAAATGCAGTAATTGCGTCCCAGCGTCCTCTCAAGTCAAATTTACCTCTCAAGTCAAATTTACCCGAAAGCCATCACAGTCCTGCCTAATGTTGCAGATAAAGACAAATTCTGTATGCTGTGTTATGATGTAAATCAAGAAATTCTTCATGGCATTGTGGTTGTTCCACCAACAGTTTAACTGGGCTCTCTAGCCAGTTTGGGGGAGAAAGAGGGTATGAGAATGTTGGTTCATAGGAATAAGATTTTTATTCCATTTTTCCTGCCTTCCTACAGGTGTAATAGGGAAAAGTAAAGGACCAGAAGGAAGTCTGTACTCCACACATATTTAATTTAAATTTAATAATTTTTTTTTTAATAATTGTACTAATTTAAAAATGATTTTGCACTGTCTTGAAGTTTTTAGGGAATCTCATGCTACTTTAGGGAGAGAAAAACCTCTTAGTTCTTTCACTTCTGAGCTACTGAAAATAGATATTTCCTGCTGTCCCTTTTGTTAACCTTTTTGATCTGTGCTGTGATACTCGGGGCTATTCTTCACCTGCTTTTCACAGTTTTGATGTTATTATCAGTAACAGATTTGAAATAAAATTTAGTATTCCAGGTATTTGGGTTCGAATGCCAGAAGTCATAGTGTAAGATTAAAATTACGCATTTTTATTTGAATTATTTATTAGTATTTCTATTACCTTTCTTCATTCTGTGCTGGTTAATTGGCTTTTGGTTGTGTTTTCAAGGCTCTTTTTCAAAATTGTGAAGCTATGAACTTTGTTCTTCTCCTGGAAAAAAAAAAAAACCACAAAAAAAACCAACCAAAAAAAACAACCCAAAGAGCAGATTTTTGTGAAATGACGTGATCAAGAAATAGCATTTAAAAGGAAAAGATTGGTGGAGTTCATCTTAATTGATATGACTTCAGTTAAATACCTAGTCTCGTTGAACTGCAGTTGATTGAGGCAGAAATCAACTGGCGAGTGCCATATTTTTTTAGCAGTATGGGCTGAATAGAACATTAGCAGGATCTGAGCAGTTAAGTTTTGGACATCTACAGCTGGGCCACACTATCTTCAGAAGCAGTGAAGTATACCTAAAATTGAGATTTGGCAGTGTTATGTAATGAAATGGACCGAAAGCTGTATTTGCATGTGTTGTTTTCAATTTACAGCTTGTATTTTCTGTATTA
>JAOEHY010041241.1:0-19711 GCA_025447955.1 Psilopsiagon aurifrons
GGGACTGTAGTGATAGGACAAGGGGTAACGGGTTCAAACTTAAACAGGGGAAGTTTAGATTGGATATGAGGAAGAAAATCTTTTCTGTAAGGGTGGTGAGGCACTGGAATGGGCTGGCCAGGGAACTTGTGATTGCTCTATCCCTGGCGGTGTTCAAGGCCAGGTTGGACATAGCCTTGGGTGACATGATTTAGTGTGAGGTGACTCTGCCCATGGCAGGGGGGTTGGAAGTAGGTGATCTTCAGGTCCTTTCCAACCCTTACTATTCTATGATTCTATGTGCATTTTAAGAAATCCTCTCTCTCATGCTTATCATAAACAACCTCTAATATTTAATATGTGGGATCTTTTCCCATTAATTCTTTAATTCTCATTTTTCATTTCCTATTGTGCATAATGTTCTTCTCTTTCTTCTCTGATGTTCTTGTTTTAATACCCATTTTTTTTTTCTTGCTTTTTCCTATTTCTGCATCTCTTTATTTTTATTCAATATTTCTTCTTTGCTTACTGGATGCCTGAAGTGTAGACGTCATCTGCACCTGAAATATTCTGCCCATACATCAAATCTTTCTCCTTTCTCTTCAGATCCTATCTGTTTCAGCTTCTTTTACGTATGCATTTTCATTGTCCTTCCACAGGACCCGTGATGTCCCCTTCTCTTCTTCATCCATTCCATGCTTTCTCCTCTTTCATCCTTTCATGTAAGGTATAGATGAATCCCTCTAATGTGTTCAGCTAAATCTTGTTAAACAGCTGATGAATGAGAATTTCAATGAACTTAGAGCATTTTCCTGCTACGAAGACCACTGTGTAGTTTGGTAGGATGTTCATTGTCATGATCAGTGTTCTTTGATTTTTTTTGTGGAATGGGCTTATCATATAGCACCTATGTAGGTTTGTCTTCACAGGTTATGTGATTATGAAGAAAAAAAAAGACCAAAAAGTTTTTGCATCTTTTTGCATATTTTTTATGCTTCTTCTGGTTAAGAGCCGTCATTTTGTGACTTACAAATCCTTCCCAGGTTTTTCCTTTCCTACCATGCCATCTTGATTACTTGTGAAAAAGCCTGAGATGAAGGAGATGGGGCTAGGTGTCTCTAAAAAGAGAGATATCATGGAACTCAAGAGCCTGAAACAAAAGGCTAGAAGCGAACAGGTGATTAACAGGTTTTGTCACTCAGCTGTCAAACGTATATAAAAGCACTGCAGTGCATTTTTCCCACACTGTCCGTTATGGCTATGATCATTCCCTGAAAATATCTAGAAGGCTCCTACACTGCTTTCCTAGTACCGTTCTTTAAAAATACAAATGATTCTTAAATAATATTAGATTCCCAGTGGACTGTCAGTCTTGTTAATGAATTTTGTCTCATTGATTTTTTTGTACTTCCTTGTTTTTCCACTCACATGTGTCATGTTTTGCTTTATGTTCCATCTATAAGATCTTGACTTTGGGTTTGCAGGACAGTTAGCACATTGGGGTCATCAACTATGACTAGCTGCAATGCTTAAAATAACATATTTTCCTACTTTAACAACAGTATTTAGAAATGGCAGCAGAATGATGTAAAATGCTAAATAGATAATAAATCTAAACCAAACTCAGTGACTGATAACAACAGAATGATGTAAAACCAATACAATACAGTAAAAGCAGAAGGCAATAATGGACTTTATGGAAATGTGGTTTTGCATATAGAATTAATATATTTATGCCACCTTTAAGATAGAAACCAGCTGGAGCTTCCTGAATCACATTTCTAGATATGATGTTTTAGAAAGCTCTTAGTGTTACTTAGAATATGTCAGTAGCTCCAGAAACACAATAAAGTGGAATACACTCAGTTCAAAATTATGTTCTCAAAACTCAAGAAGTTCTGTATATACATAAAGTGACTTATAAATGAAACATTGGTTCAGCTTCATCAGGGTACCTTAAAAAAAAAAATGTTTTTTAAAAGGCAAAATGGCCCAGAAAGCTTTACTGCCAGCATAATTTATTATAGAATTAATCTATTATGTGTTTGCATGAGGTCAGGCCACTAAATGAAACCTGTGTCTTATCGAAATCAGATTGAGAAGTACAAATCGAGAATCCCTAATGGACTACTAAGCACACTTCAAACAGCCAGCCATATGGACTGTGTTACAGACTGGGGATGGTTTCTCTTGAGCCATAAACTTAGGCAACAGAGTGTGGAAGACTCTTTATTTGATGTAGTCTTCAAAACAATGATGCATTTGAAAAAATAAATTGATGCTTGGCTCTGAAGCCAAGGATTCAGATCTCCAAAGACACTTCTGTTCTATGTCCTTCCTAAAACCCATCCTATTAAATTAGGTCTACTTTAAAATAGGTTTTGCAGATAATGCACTAAGCTTCTGAAGTCATGGAGTTTAAAGAGGAAAGCCTGCTAATCATAGCACGTGAGACCAGAGGTATCATATTATCACTCAATGCCCACAAGAAATTCATATGGGGCCAGTTTCATTCTCTGTATGTGCACAAGTATCACTACTTGAAGGTTTGCTTCTATGATTAATAGGCTTACAGACTGTTTTGACATTTATCCATCTAACAAAACTTAGCCTACGTTGTAAACCAGAGTGTTCATAGCAAAGAAATCAGCTTTCTGTGAACTCATGTGAATACAGCGTATACTTGTGCCTTGAGCTAGAAAGGCTCTAGCATGGCATTCTGGTAGCTGAAACAAAGTCTCTACCTCTGCCATAGGTTTCTGTAGGAAGTTAAGCAAATTTCTCTAAATTAATAGATGTGCTGTGCCACCAAAAGTTTCGTATGCAATCAGGTGGGATTTTTCAATCTACTTTGACAAATATAGTTCTTTATTGATTTCCTATCTGTGTTCATATACTTTTTCAGAAGTCTTCCATTTAGTTTTTATTTTTCCTTGTGCTATGTCCAGAAATTGAAAACCGTGTTTTCTTTCTTGAGTCCCTTACTTATTTAGTTATTTTTCAATACAGCAATGGACTTCAGCTAAGGCAAAAGAGAAAATCGTATTATTTAAAAAAAATACCCAAAACAACCAAATAACCAACCTCTTTTTTTCCCTGTCACAGAATTTTACAAAAATAACTTTTATACCTAATTCTATTTTTTGGCACATCAATATAAAAATCTACTCACACCATATGAAACTGTAATTAGTCTTATCCCAGTATCTTTAATCAGTATGTTTAAGTCAGCATTTAAATTTAATTTCTGCTTTTAAAGATATTGTAAAAATATTGTAAAAATTTCCCAGTAAAGGAGACAGTTTTTCATCAGGGAGTAAAACCAAGAGGAGAAATAAAAGAGAGATACCTGTAGTAAAATTTTCAGATGGTGGAAAAAAATCATAGAATCAAAGAATGGTTTGGGCTGGAAAAGACCATAAAGCTCATTCAGTTCCAACTCCCTGCTAGAGGCAGGGACCCCTTCTACTAGACCAGGTTGCTCAAAGCCCTGTCTAACTTGGCTTTGAACACTGCAAGGGGTGGGGTAGCCTGAGCAACATGTGCCAGTACCTCACCACCATCATAGTGCGGAGTTTCTTCCTAATATCTAATCTAAACCTATCCTCTATCAGCTTGGAGACATTACCCTGCGTCCTGTACCCATATGCCATCATAAGAAGCCCATCTCCAGATTTCTTGTAGGCCCTTTTTATATTTCTTGTAGGCCCTTTTTAGTTATTAGAAGGCTTCTCTAAGGTCTCCCTGGAGACTTCTCTTCTCCAGGCTGCACAGGCCCAATTCTCTCGGCCTATCTTCATAGGAGAGCAAATCAAATAATATTTCCTGCTGTTTTCTATTCTTGAATCACACCTGCACAGTGATCACTGGAAAAAGAGGAAAGAAAGAAAGGGGAAAAAAAAAATGAATAACAGGAGTCTATTCTTAGTATGGTCAGTGTGTTGCTTGAGATTAAACTTTATGAATAAAGTCCTATTAATCTTTGAAAATATTGTAGAAGGTTACCTCTTACATTTATAATATTTACAGCAATATGTATATGTATATAGGTGTATGTATACTTTATGGTAGAGAATAATCAATATAAGAAGACATGACCAGGATGTTTTAGTAAGGAGAGAACACAGTTTTAAATAATTTCTATATTGAGACAAAATTCCTGCCAAGCAGTTGAAAAGATTTATGCTGAAATAGGGACCAGACTAATATGAACCTGCTGTGTCATTTTATTAGTTCCTTAGCATCTGACCTTCATCAAAGAAGCTATCATCACAGGCTATCATAGATTCAGTGGACCATATTCAGTGGTTGTGTAAGGAGTCAAAAGCTATGCTGACATTGCATATGAACATCTATGGTTCAGGGATTTAAACCAAGAAAATTGCCCATTTTCATGTGGTGCTGAATACAAATCCCTCCTGTCAATTGCAGAGATTATTTGACTATGGGATCTTAGCTACAACCAAATAAAACTGGCAAGGTTTCACTGGGAACCTGTCTCTGAGAATTTTCCATCTAGAAAATTATCTCACTCTCTTGTGCTTTTAACATTTTTGGTGACTTTGGCTTGATGTAAAAACTTATGTGCCTCTTCTGTCACTGTAATAGTGAGAAATTACAGACAAATTTCTTCAGTGTGATTAGTTTGAACTCATAATTCATTACAAAGTTTAAATTTCATTCTGGCATAAAGAAATGGCAAGAAATGGCGTATCTCTAGCATCATAATGCATCTAGACTCAGCGCAGTGTTAGTAAATTGAGATCATGGAACTGTCAACTCAGTGTTCATGGATTTTGATTCTATCCTCTAAATTGTTACTGTCAAAGCTTTTGGAATATGCCAAACAAAGCCAGGGATTGTAGAGTTTTCCTTTCCGAGGCACATATATTTCGATGCTATTTTATCTATACTAGACATTACTGTGCCAGTGAAATAAGGTAATGTTAACATGAATGCAACTAGGCTAACCATGCCAAGATACTTAAAATGTCCGCAGTACAGCAGGTTTCTTTCTAGAAAGCTTAACTCCCCAGAAAAAGACGTGTGGACCCTGCCACCTGGCTAAGAATAAGCTGATTGTCCTTTCTTGCTATTTTGCACCCTACAGATTAAAGGATATAGAAGTTCCCTGTATTCTGCCCATCTTGTTAAATACTTTTGGTAAACCTACCTATTGGAATAATGTGCCTGCATTTGTTGTTTTATTCATGTTTGAAAGTCTTATGAACTCAGTCAACTCACATCCTTAACAGGATGGGCCTTTCTATAGAAAACTGGCCTTTTAAGCAGAATCATTAAACTTTACTTTTGGAAGACAAAGCCTAAGAAGGATGATAGGCTTACTTCTCCCCGCCCCCCTCCCCCAGTCAGCCAGGCAATGTATTTTCCATAGACGCCGGTGCCTCAGGAATGTTATGTTATTTCATTTCAGTGGGGATCAGGGGGTTCTGCCTTTATTTATGGTTGCCATTTTCATGCTTTAACCCTCACAAGCTTACTCTGACTATGGAGCCATTCATATATCCTGAAAGAATTTCAGATAATTTACTGTTGCTGGACAGACTTTTCCTCACAACAGCATGAAGAAACTCCTATTTTATTGCTTATGGGCAAAATCCTGTCCTCATTCACACCGCTGTGATAATAAATAACCTCCTTTGAGAGTATTCATGTGTGATTTTTGCTTGATTGAGGAGAAAGGAAGAGTTACTCAACAGGAGTCTAAAAAATCATCAAAGGTTACTGTTCTGTTCACCTGTGAGGGCAGAACATCCAGTGGTTTTAGCAAATAAAATGAAAAATGTCTGTGAAAACTAGAAGAAACAATGTTTCACACTCGATTTAGCATTTCTTTAATACTGTATGTCTTTTAATATTGGAGAAAATCAGGGAAAATAGTAATAATTGGAGAATACAAACTAATTTCAAATTTAGCAGTATCAGAAGCTTCATCTGCCTCTGTGATTTTGCACCCTAATATGTACCATCTTGATGAAGGCCATTAATGCATATCGTTACTTATCCCTAAATGGTCTGCAAATGACAACAACTTCACAATCTTAGCTCTGCACGCAATGCAGTCATCCTTCTGCCTCTACAGCTGCATCCAGGCCATGGACATCCTAGCAGCAGTCCCTGTAGGTCTTCGCAGGGTAGTGGTAGGGAAGTCAAGGTTGCACATGGATAATTTGAGGTCTCAGACTTGAGGAGCTCCCAAGTACTCCCAGAGTCCCTCTTCCAGATGTAAATTGAGTCATGTACCAATGATAGGGTTAAAAGGCACTCTGACTTTTTAAAGAAGAAAAATGGATGAAATGGAAGGAAAGAAAGTATCCTTGAAAGCAGAAGGGATTTGAGAGTGCCATGTAGTTCAAAATGGAAAAAGAGCTGAGGGCAAATGATACAAGGAGAATCTGATTTATGCAGTGAACTGAAGATGCAGTTCTAGAATAGGTGGCACATCAATAGAAAAATTGGTTTGTAGATCATAAGGCTGTGTTCTCTCCCAGTCATAGCTACATGAATCAATTCCCTGTCCCATTCATCATCCTGCAGTACTGCAGTGGCAATGACAGCAATAGTTCATGCTGAAAAATAGCTTTACAGGAGCTTCTACTTTATTTTTACAGAAAATGTGATTTAACAGGTGGGAAGAGTAAGAAAATTCCTGATCTGTATGTAATCTTCATTGTAAAATATAACTTTAATGGCCAGAGAAATCCTCATTTTAACTCTAGACCAAGTAAAAGCCACTTTCATGGCAAGTTACTTAAACACTATTGCTCAGCTGCTATAAGCATTTATAAGCATTATTGACAGGTGGAGATCTCTTATCCCCTGGGTCACAGAAGTGATTAATCCTTAAGAAAAGTTCTTTTTGCACAGCAATTTTAACTTCTAAAGCACTAAGTATGCAGCAAGTAGTAATAATAATTTTCTAATGACTTATTTGAAAGAAAAGTGTAAGAAAAAGACTCTAAATATAGCTAGGAACCAGAAACTATTAATGCACAAGTTTGTTTCATCATATATGAGAACAGTCTGGACAGAGCTTGAAGGTACGGTCTAAGTAATAATTGGAACCATGAGAGATGAACAAGAATGGAAAACAATATGCCAAGCTAAGTTGTCTTGACAATATTTCGGGGATATCTATTTGGGAAATATGATGCATAAATAATTTATAAAAGTACATATTGAAAAAAAAAAAACCTGTATCTAAATGAATTGTCTTTCACAAATGCTTTCACTAGTCAGGAAAGGTTTTCAATTACAAATTAAGACCATCAATACTTAAAAAATACAAAAGGATAATATTTTTAGACCTATGTGGTTAACCCTTCAAATCTGATGCACTGAAAAATGGGTCTGCTTGCAGAGTGAATATGAAATAAAGCATATGGGTGACATGCCTTCATAGCACCAGCCTCTACTTAAACTTAATCCTTTAAAAACCTTAGCTCACTGTCTTGGGGTTTAAAAACGTTCATTAGACTTTTATTCAAGGCTGTGCTAGAAGCTTAAAACAAAGAGAGATGAGATATTTTTTTTTTTTTAGCAGTATGAAAAGGATCTTTTTTTCTCTTTTCCCCTCAAAAAAAAAAAATATATTATGAAGAAAGAATAAGCTATTATTAGCTATTTTTTATTACTTCATACAGTTGAACGCATTTCATTTGCAAATTGAAAACATTTTGTGTGAAACCGAAGGCATTTTATTCTTTAAAAGTTACTATTCTGATTCAACTGTGTAGTTTGTATATGGGACAGGTTGCCTAAAAGATCCGTGAAATATCCACCTTTGGAGGAACTCAAAATTTAACTGATTAACTAAAGTGTTACCCGCACTTTGAGGAGAGGCTTGGTGTAAATGACCTTCAGCCTAACTCTGTGTGTTGTACAACCAACCTTTTGCTACAAGAAGAAGGAACAGAATTCGGCAAGGAAAAAGCTTTGTGTCTTGTCGTGGTTTAAGCCTCTCACGCATTTTGCTCACTCACTTCCCCACGTTTCTTTCCCCCCACTCCCAGGGGGATGGGGAGGAGAATTGAAAGAATGTAACTCCCACAGGTTGAGATAAGAACAATCCAGTAACTAAGGGATAACACAAATCACTGCTGCTACCACCAATAATAATAATGGCAAGGGAAGTACAAGGGAAGAGAGTACAACCACTCACCACCCAACAACCGAGCCTTGAACTAACTGTTCTGGGTTCCTGCCCTCAGTTTTTACATCCTGGGCATGACATGCTGTGGTATGGAATACCTCTTTGGTCAGTTTGGGTCAGGTGTCCTGTCTCTGCTACCTGCCTGCCTCTCCTCCTCCCTGGCAGAGCATGAGACTCAGAAAATCCTTGGTCAGAGTAAACATTACTGAGCAGCAGCTAAAACCATCTGTGTTATCAGCGCTATTCCCAGGCTGAAAGTCAAAAACACAGTGCTGCACCAACTACCAAGGAGAAAAATGACTGCTACTGCTGGAACCAAGACATATCTAAAAGGAAGTGGGCCTGCAGTCTGAATTTACAAAAACCTACGTGACCAAGGTGCACATACCTTTTACTAAGTTTGGTATGTGAATGTGATAAAAATATCTTTGTGATGCAGTTGAAAGAACACTAGATACAAAACTGGGCTCCAAGGTAATCTTGCACCGCAGAAGAGAACATACGTTTAGGAGCCATTTGATACTGTTGTATGAACGTATACAGGACATGAGGGGTTTATTAGTTCATCACCTTCCTTGCCTTCCATCTCCTACATGCATATACACACCTTTCACCCTGATGGGAAAAATTTATTTTTCAAATTTGCTTTCAATAGTATAAATCTATAACACTATACATGTATATAAACAAAATAATATACTCAACTCCTAAGCTTCTCCAGGAAGAGTCCGAAAATATATCTAGTTGTATAGATCTCTTTTAATGTATTTACTCTTGAAAGGAGTTTTGCTAGCTATGGCAAATAATAAATGTACTCAAATAGCAAAGTGAAGCTTAGACAGAGAGGTGAGAGAGCTGGCTGCCACATGCTGTAATTGTGCCTTTCCTTGTCTCACAGAGCTATGTGTAAAGAAATGCTTCATCTCACTATTTACAGTGCTTACTACCACCATTTTCTCCATTTGCTGAAAGACCCTTTTAAGACCAGGGAGTAAGATTTGGAGAAGTGCTAAGCTTCAAAATTGACATGTAAATTGAAGAGATTTATTTTTTTTAATTCCTTACTGTCATATACTTCAAAAAACTGGGCCATGTGCCTCTCAGATTGTTCATTTTCTGCTAGCAAATTTATTTGACCTTTAATCTCTCCATCCTTGCACTTCTGATCTAAAACATATGGAAAATATCATTCTTTTAGCTCAAGGATTCTCAAAGAAAAATAGTATTTGTGATGCATTCAAAAAATGACAGGAATAAGTATCAAACATGAATCCTTGGAAAAAGCTGTGTGTAGTGAGAAGTTAATGAAGAAGAGTTATATTATAGCTTCTAATTAAAGAGCACTACTCAAAATTGCTATATGAGAAAAATAGCATTCATTCATGCAATTAAAGCCTGTAACACTGCATATGCAAAGGAGGGACTAAATCAAAGTTGTATGGACATATTGCTACACTTTGCAACTGCTTGACTTTATATAGTATTCCTTTAATGAATTTTCTGTGTACGCAATCAGAAGAGAAAATACCACATCCCAATATTCAAAAGCATCATAACACACCAGGAATAAAGCCCATTTGAAGATTATGTCAGTAGAGCACATAGGTGAAAACACAGAGTGGTTCTGCCATAATTTGGAAACTATTCTCTCACTATCCCTTCTTTAGATCTGAACACAAAAAGAATCATTGCTGAACTGAATCTTATTTAAAAGAAACAAGTCTAACTCAAAATATGATCTCATTATTTCTGTTTTGATTAGTAACTTATTTAGCTTTCTTTGAATATCAATAACAACTAAATATCTAAGCCATACAGTAATGAAAGACATTAATTAAATACTTTCAAAGTAGACTGGAGTAATTAAAATGTTGAAACCTCATTTCTATTCCTAGAATGTAAATGAGAGGAAAAATATACAAAAGTGGTTTCTTATGACAAGAGAAGAAGAGTTATCACTCTGAAAATAACCTGATTAATTTTCAAGGTTTATAGTTTTCTTCTCTGTCAATATTAAGTCAGTATACCCTAAATGTATTTGATAGATGGCAACAGCAGAGATGTAGACTGACATAAAAAATAAACTGATCAAGACGTTAAGTGCTTGATATTTATATGACTCATAATTGATAGAAATTGCAAAAAGGCACACTGGAACACAAAGTGAAGCTAATTATTTTCATAAACTCTCTTTTCATGTCTTTTATTTACACAATTGAATCACTGAAAACTATGTAATTTTCCAGCTTTTCACTCTGTTATGTAAATGCAAATCCTTTGGCAGGATAACTTGATTCTTGCCCTACAGTAATAAGACAAGTAGCAACAGTTTTGAATTGAAAGGAGGTGCATTTAGGTTGGGTATAAGGGAAAGTTTTTATAATGAAGCTGATGAGACACTGGAACAGGTTGACCGGAGAAGTTCTGTATGCCTCATCTCTGGCAGTTTTCAAGGTCAAGTGGGATGGGACTTTGAACAGCCTGATCTACTGAAAGATGTCTCTGTATACCTCAGAGAAGTTGGATTAGATGTTCTTTGAAGGTCCCTTCTAATCCAAACCAGTCTATGATTCTATGTTTCTATGAAATTGGAATATTTAAAAGAGATCATATATTGCAAAATAATAAGCTACACAATATTAAAATTAATTTAGACCACACACTAGCAATGAAAATGTAGATTTGTTAAATTCAGGGTTTTTTTGATCTTCATCTTTTAGCATAGAATTATCCGAATACAGCCTTGAAAATTAAGGTTTTTAAAGATTAATGAGGACAAGAATCTATGTTTCTCTGGATGCCAGGGCTTGGGTTTAAAGCACTAAGTAAGGGTGGTGAGGCGCTGGAATGGGTTACCCAGGGAAGTTATGAATGCTCCATCCCTGGCGATGTTCAAGGCCGGGTTGGACATAGCCTTGGGTGATATGGTTTAGTGTGAGGTATCCCTGCCCATGGCAGGGGGTTTGGAACAAGATGATCTTAAGGTCCTTTCCAACCCTAACTATTTTATGATTCTATGACTACCAATTCCTGAAGAACCAGGATTTTTTTTAGCCACTTCTGTACGTCTGCACACTCACCTAACACGAGTAACAAAGACTTCAGGAGTCCATTGCTGCTTTTCTTTGTCAAGATTATCCATAAGGCTCACAAGACTACTGTATCTAGTGTCTTATCCCAGCTTGTGTCTTTTATCTTTGTGTCTAACCCATGAGAGCTGTGCAGCAGACTGCTTCTGAAAAGCACTGAAGTCCTAGTCCTAGTTTTATCCCTTGGCTTTTTATAGCTTTAGAAAGCAGAAGTACACTCTCTTTACAATCTTCTGTAACTATTTTCCAGTAACCTAGAGCTGTAACTTTTCATTTCAGAATCACCACTATGTAAAGAGAACTGTTAAGAGTACTTTTAATCAGATCAACAACAGCAAAGGCCTGATATCTTGAAGGCAGTTTGGAGAAGACATTTCAGTAGTGCAAAAATGCAGGTTTTAAATAGAAATAAGAACAGTAATAGTATAAAAAGTAAGAAGACAAAGGTTTTATTCTTATTCTTTTTTTAATACTATGAAATATGATTTATGGCAGCTTATATATATTCATCTCTGAGAAAAAAAAAATCATTTATTTCATAAAAAAGGATTTATCCAGTCCAAAAGACTTCCTTCACCAGCTCCCAGAGAAACTTTGAAATACAGTGTACTGCTTTACCATTAATGAGTACCATATAATACATTGCATGAATATGCCAGATTTCATCCCCTGACTTTCATTTAAAAACCACAAATGTTTGGACTCAAATGTGCAAAATGAATTAAGAACTCAGTTCTGAGTGACAGATATAAGTCAGGAGGAAGCCTGACTTACACTATTCACTCTTGTAACAGAAACATATTAAAAATGAAGGATATAACAAGGTGAGAAACATGAGTCCATCTGAACAATCCATCAATCCAAAGAACTCAGTCCTACTTGTCTTAATGAATATCTGTTTCTTAACCATTAGGTTGCTGCCAGTTGTTACACGATAACAGCCACTAAAGCATCAGCTGAAATAGCAGAATGGTAATATTTTCTGAAAAAGTTAAATGCTTAGTTACGTAAAGCACTGAGTATCTAAACATTTAAGACACCTCAGTCTGCTAAATATTCAAATTTCAGAATTACTGAATATCATTATCTAAGGGACGTGCTGAATGTTGACCACCATTGAACAGTAGAAAGCATTTTGATTTAGAACCCAACTTTGAAAATATTCTTCTAAAAGCAAAACATCTAGATTGCCACATAGCTGAAAATAAGATTAGACTGTCACACACACACATAGTGAACATATTTTTTTTTTCTTTTATAAAAGAGGCGATTTATGACACTGCAGAACAATATATTTATGCAATGGAAGTGTTATTGGAAATTTTCCAAGTGTGAAAGTAAGTATTTTGTAACATACGCTAACTTTTGCAAATGTGACTTTGAAGCTTGACTCAAATAAATCACTTCAAGGACTTTTAGACACTTAAGAGCTTGGTAACTTTTGAAATAGTTTCAGCCTTCTGAGCAAGGAAAGGTCAGATTTAAAAATACCAGTAGAGGGGCTGTTCATATATGTTTAAACACGATGTTTAGCATCTATGATTCTATGATTCTGTGATTCTATGATTCTGTCCTATGATACGGACATCCAGGTTTGAGCTAGTCATCCCTATTTCCCTTAAAATCAGAAGAGAAAGGAAAAAATTAAATTAGGGTAGCACTTGCCTCCTCATGTTATCAAAATTAATCAGGTGAATTCTGCCTCCTGGGTATCTCTTTGCCTTCATTTACCATAGAAAAGTCAATGTATACATCAAACTAGATGCACTAAAACCTATTCTAGATTGTGGAAGGTAAAAACAAGTTTCTTACAGGCATTTACAAATGAAGATAGGTACTTAATTCTTATTAATATCTCTTACCTGAAAATACTATCCAGGTCAACTTGAAAGTTACTTCCTCAGTAACTTTCCAAAAGTTTACTGAACTTAAATCTAAAAGCTTAGCCTTACCCTATGCATATTCCCTTAGGTATGTTTAAGAATATTATACTTCCATGTTTGGCTTTAAACTTTCTAAACCCTTCTTAGTATAATAAGTAATATTAATATATCTTTTTCAGTATGTTTTAGTCATCATGATAAGAGCCAATTTACCCAAATTTTGCAAGTCTCAAGCGCATAAATTTAAAGTGAGTTACTACCCACTGCAATGCCTAAATTCCCTCAGTCAAGGAAAAAACTAAAGTGTTTTTAAAAGCCTTCAGAGCTACACCACATTCACCTAATTTACTGACCTTAAACTGGGACAGACAATTTTATGAAAACATTCTGATGCCACTGCTTTTTAGTGTTTACCTTACAAAGAATAGCAATATGTATCAATCAAAAAAGGGCAATATTTTAGGTACATAAATGCAGGTGAAATTTATTTTCAGGGCGACTGCATCAAGCCTAGTCTGTTTTGCTTTTCTTCTACTCATATACATTAAAAGCACATTTACAGAGCTATTAAAGGTGCTTATTGGAACAGAATATGCATGTAGGATAACTAAAGGCGTGTCAACAAAGTGCATCCTAAAACCAAGGATACAGGAAAATAATTCCAGTTAATTAAATTGGAAAAGAAATTGGACAATCATAAAATCATAGAATTGTTAGGGTTGGAAAGGACCTTAAGAAAAGCTAGTTCCAGCCCCCTTTGCCTTGGGCAGAGATACCTCACACTAAATCATGTCACCCAAGGCTTTGTCCAACCTGGCCTTGAACACCGCCAGCAATGGAGCATTCACAACTTTCCTGGGCAACCCATTCCAGTGCCTCACCACCCTTTTCATAAAGAGCTTCCTCCTTATCTCCAATCTAAATTTCCCCTGTTTAAGCTTTAACCCTTTACCCCTTGCCCTATCACTGTAGCCCTAATGAAGAGTCCCTCCCCAGCATCCCTATAGGCCCCCTTCAGATACTGGAAGGCTGCTATGAGGTCTCCATGCAGCCTTCTCTTCTCCAGGCTGAACAGCCCCAACTTTCTCAGCCTGTCTTCATATAAGAAGTGCTCCAGTCCCATGATCATCCTCATGGCCCTCCTCTGGACTTGTTTCACCAGTTCTATGTCCTTTTTATGGCGAGAACACCAGAACTGCACACAATACTCCAAGTGAGGTCTCACCAGAGCAGAGGGGCAGGATCACCTCCTTCGACCTGCTGGTCATGCTCCTTTTGATGTATCCCAGGATACGGTTGGCTTTCTGTGCTGCAAGCGCACGCTGCCTGCTCATGTTCATTTTCTTATCAACCAACACCCCCAAGTCCTCCTCAGGGCTGTTCTGAATCTCTTCTCAGCCAAACCTGTAGCTGTGCCTGAGATTGCTCCACCCAGGTGTAGGACCTTGCACTTGTCATGGTTAAACTTCATCAGGTTGGCATCAGCCCACCTCACAAGTGTGTCAAGGTCCCTCTGGATGGCATTCCTTCCCTCCATTGCACGAACTGACAGAACCACCCAGCGTGATGTCATCGGCAAACTTGCTGAGGGCACACTCAATCCCACTGTCTATGTCACTGACAGAGATGTTGAGCAAGATCGGTTTTGCCACCAGTCCCTGAGGGACACCACCTGTTACTAGTCTCCAGCTGGACACTGAGCCATTGAGCACAACTCTTTGCATGCATCCATCCAGCCAGTTCTTTGTCCACCAAGTGGTCCATCAAACAAAGTGATGTCACTCCAATTTATAGACAAGGATGTCAAGACTAAACGTTTACAAAAAATCCACCTTGAATTTTAAAGTCATTGATTTTCTATTTCAATTTGATTTCCGTGTTTGATGAGAACCTTTTTGAAGATATAGTTTAAAAAAATATTTTGACGTTCTCAGATGAAATCTGCTGCATGAATGAAGAGCACTGTTATGCTGTAGTGATATCAAGCAGCTCTATCACAGCTAAATGTCATTGCCAGGCAATTTAGTATTTACCAAGGCAGCTGAATGATCCTGGGATCATTCAACTCCTCTGTCTTACTCAGTAAAAAAATCCCTGTATGTTAAAGGAAGAACAAATAACACTTTGACTTGAGGAAACACACCTTTCACCATAGCATTAAATTCCAGAATATCTTTAAGGGCAGTAGGAAAAAAATATTGATGGAGTGTTCTTTACAAATAATATTCCCAATAGAAATTTTGTAATAAGCACTTTCCCTTTCATTATGAAAAGGGACATATTCAACTCTTTGTTGGAACCAGTGCATCACAGCAGGAAAAGCGCAGGGTGATGGAGTTGCAATGCTGTTCTTCTGAACATATGGAACCAGCAAATTAAGCCAATTTTTAATTGTAAAAAATGATTGAATCCCTTCCATTTCAATCTAATAGTCATTTTCCCTAACGGCAAGCAGTAATGACTTCCATGAATAATGAAAATTAATTGCTAGCCCGCCTTGAAAATTACATTGTGATCGATCAAGTTTAAAGGAGCTGCAAGGGTCATTTGCTCAAATTCTAATGCAATCCATTAAATCTGCAGCAGATGATAACCTTTAACTTAGTTGCATATTAGGGAATACTAATGACAGCCTTAGATGTCATTGTTTATACAAGAGGAGATACATCATATTGTCTGTTTCCCCTTATGCTCTTGAGGTGTTGTTGGTTTTCAAACAGGGATATTCCCCTTGACATCAGACTATAGTATCTCTATAATCTTACCAAGGTGCTACAAAGGCAGAGTTGTCCAAATCCAAAAAACAGACTAGGAGAATCATAGAATAGGTATGCTTATTCCTTCTCAGGGTAAGGCTCCTGGTTATAACACAAACATAAGTTGTAAAATGAGGGACAAATTTGCTAAGTCTTGATGGAATGTGCTGTCAGAGAAATATTTCTAAAGCACGCATCATATATTATTGGTCCTGCAGAAGCCATCAGTTGTTTTGCACCCTTCAATGTGATCTACTGTCTCAGAAAAAATGGAGTTGTAAAATAAGGCCCAAATTTGAAAAGAGTTATTGAAGTAGTTCATAGCTAACAACAAATACAATTGATATAAGAAAACCAGAGCTGCACTTTATATTCCTGAATGCATTTCCAGGCACATCATCCCAATATTTGTGGCACCTGCATACTGAATTAGTGTTTTTTTCAACAGGAATTAAATGCAAATCACATTGGATCTAAAAGCAAAACAGAGCAAAAAAAACACCACCACAAATAAAAAAAGAAAATCTTTAAATTGAAATTTCACAGATTTCTCAGCCGATTTGATCTATCCTATATATTTTAAGGTGGTTTTGGGGAAAGTTTAATAAGTTTTCACAAGATGAGAAAATGGTACTTGAAGATGTGAATGAAAGGACTAATTCCAATCTAATTTACTACCTATTTTTCATCATATGGGCACAGGCTTTGAGTTTAGACTTTTATCTAGGACTGACTTTTGTATACACATAGAGACATACATACATGCAATCTCACCTCAACATCTGATTTCAGAGGTTGTGGAAGTGTGTCCTAATAAAGTTTGTGCAGCTTGATCCATTACACATTTTTGCACATGTGGAGTTGCATATTTTGTAGGTCAATACATGATTTTTTTTTTGTGAAGCTACTGAAAGAAATTTTGACCTTATTCTTTAGTTCTTTAGACAAAAATAGTCCACGATTATTCTATCACTTAGGATAGTTCACTCCACTGTCTACTATTACACTAGCTACCTTTAGGAAGGCTGATGTCAGATATTTGCAACTTGACTGCAAGCAGAATGTTCAAATACTCCTTCAGTGATGCCAGCCCACAAAAATGCAAGTTAGTAAAACACAAAGAAGTTTTGAAACATACATGCCCTGCTGCATCTTTCACTGGCATTTAAGGCAATGACCCTACAATGATCATCACAGAGATTCCTCAAAGAGGATTTTGCATAGCTCTACAAAAATAAGATCAGAAATATGATAAAGAATGCATATTCAATCTGAACAGTATCATGAAAAAACTGCCACAAATTATTCTGTTTTGAAAGTAAAACAAGTATTCTAATATGCACTCTATTATAATATCTCTCAGGAAGACTTGGGTATTTTTTTAGTTTCAGAACAAACTAAAAGAAAGGCTAAATTCTAATTCTATGTGAAAAACCACACTGACAAAGAAAGAAACTTCCCCAAAGAAATATTAACGCTAGATTTCTCAAAGAAGTAAGATTTCTTTGTACAAGAAGGATGCTTACTCAGCAGAAGCCAGAACAAAGTTTTTTATATATTTTTTATACTGATATGAAAAAAGACACAAGGAAGTAGATTAACAACCAGCATAAATAATAGTTCTACAGCTGTAAAAGAACAGAAGCATAATTATACAAGCGACAGATATCACAACAGAATGTTTGTGAAGAGGTCAGCATCACACAAAGTCAGTGTTCAGTAAGGGTTAGAATTTTTGAAATTTGCTTAAAAATAGTGTGTTTAAAGCTTTTTCCATAATACAAGAGAAGAGACACCTCTATTCAGATTGCTTCTAGTGTGGCGAAAGTACACACTCAGACCAGTATAAAAGAACAAGAATTCCAAGAAACTCAGTTAAGTTATTGCAAAGTTATAGAGGTATAACCAATATCAGATGTTAGTATATGGAAATACATTTGAAATAACACAGAGATATGTGCTCCTTCAGGCTACAGCAGTTCCAGTTTTCATAAAATGAATTGTGAGCACTGAATCAGAGCTGGGTGCAAAAGAGGTGGATTAGCAGTAGTCTATAAAAGCTTCCCAAAAGTATCATCAGGGAAGAAACACTGTTAGCCAGGAGGCAGGAGAAAGCTACACAACTGCCTGCTACAGCATGTCTATATCAAGCACTGGTAAAATATTGGACAGTCTCGCCAAGTATTTCTCTCTACTCAAACACTTTTGGAGTGCTAATTTTTAAACAAATATTCATGTTGTCATCTTTTTCATTAGCAAACTCATTATTAGAAATAATATATACTTTATCTTAGCCATGATTCCCCTGATATTCTTCTCATCTTAGCCAAAATCTACTGATGCCCGCTGATCGTGGAAACTTCCAAAAACCATGTTCCATATAAAGTTTTCATATTTCTAATTACAATGTAAAAGTTAAAACTTGCTGAAATCAATAAACTGGTTTTATAGGCCTTATTGGTTTTTAGTAAGACTATGACATGAATAGAATATAAGATTTAGCCACGAAATATATTATTGTATGCCAAGTTTACATATAAAAACAGTTCCACTGACAGTGGCTTTCATATTCTTCAGATTAAGCATGTGTTTACCTACTACACTTTCTTGTCTATTTTCATGCCTGCTCCGCAGACAAAACTTTCGTCTTTTAGTCAAATCTAAGTTAAAGTATACTTCTGGATTTGACATTTTCAACTAGCCCACACTTAAAAATGAAACCTCTGACTAGTTATGGCTCTGAAGCACTTTAGAAACCTTGACATGTAAAGTAAACAGTCTCGTCTCATTCAGTAAATGTAAAAATCACACCATTATCAAGAGTGACACTGCTGATGTGGAAAAAAATAAGTGTTGCAACAGGTTATTAAACTGCTAATGGCCACATTCTATTCTCAGGTTTGTGGTTTGATGCAGCCTGGGCAAAATGTCAAACTGTATCAACATTAACAGATTCTGACAAGCTCAAGGGGAAAAGAAGGAGCTGAATGAATAAGCTATTCTGTAAATAAAGAGGCATTGCAACCTTTTAAAGTGAGACAGAATTTAATTAAAAAAATTAACACAGACTTTTGAGAGTCCTCAATTTTCTAAATCTAATTCCTCTCTGTCAAGAGAAAGTTATATTCCTTTATAGTATGAAACAGTAAGTGCCTAGTCTTTGATCAAGTTGGTGATATCATCTTGATAAAAAGACGGAGGAATGAAGTTCACAAATTTACCTTTTTCCATGTATCCATTTTTAGGTTGCATGGAATCAGAGTCAGAATTGAGAAATATGAGAAAAAAAAAAGTTACAATATTTTTTTTATCTTAGAAACACATAGAATGGTTTCTCATTCTAATTTAAATTGAATTCCATGGGGGGAGAGAGTTTCACTGTCTCCATTTCATAGGTGAGGAAACTGAAGCATAGTCAAGAGTTAATCAATGGCTTGGCCAGGGCAAAAGTCAAAATTTTGTTTCCACATCTGTTTCTAGTGGTGTACCTGAGGATTAGACTGACTGCTAATTTTAGCTGTTAAAATACATTAGCTTCTTAGATTCCAGCTTAGAAAAAACAAACGTGAATTTATGCAGGTTTTAAATTTTAATACTAAATGATTTTTTTTCTTAGAACATATTTCTTTTTCAGTTGCTGCGTTTTGCCCTGTAGCCTGTGTTACAATTCCTGAACAAGGAAAATTATCAGCATCTCTTATCAGTTAATGAGTGAATTAGTTAATTGGACTATTATTTAATCTTTCTTTTTGATGCCTTAATCAGATAAAGGCCTTTTGTATATAGATTTAGATATTAGAATTTTTGCATAAAGATTACCATGCTACTGAC
>JAOEHY010041247.1:0-31491 GCA_025447955.1 Psilopsiagon aurifrons
GCCCCAACTTTCTCATCCTATCTTCATACGGGAGGTGCTCCAGTCCCCTGATCATCCTCATGGCCCTCCTCTGGACTCATTCCAACAGCTCCATATCCTTTTTATGCTGAGGACACCAGAACTGCACACAATACTCCAAGTGAGGTCTCACAAGAGCAGAGTAGAAGGGCAATATATAGCATTCATATATAGAATATACAGAGTGCAGAAGCATTCACATATTACACATGTAATATTGTCAATATGAGAGCGCTAACTGTTATTCTAAAATACTTTTTTGGCATATTTTTCCCAGTGTCTGCCTGAAGCCAAGCATAAATCTTTTTATCACTCTAAATTTATATTCATGTCAGTTTTATTCACTGTGATTTTGCTTCACTTTGTCTTGCTTTAGATTGCACATCATGCCTACCAAGGGAAGAAGAGTAGATTTTGATTTTTTTTTTTACGTGTCAGATTTCCCTGTATCCAATTTTATCAAAAAAGCTGTCACCAGCTTCTGAAACCAGCAAACCTTTTTTCCTTCTAATTACATTTTTACCATATGTTCATCCAGATGGCATATGCCAAACATTTTTTAGGGTGCTATAAAATGACCTGACTTCAGAGGTTTTAACTGCTGAAGAAGCTAATGAAAAAAATAGAATTGACACTGGGGCAGAAAAATAGTCCTAGAAAGAATGAAGGGAGGGTGGGGGTGGGGAGGGGAAGTGATACATTCCTCCCAGCTGTAGTTTGTGCTTATGATACCGAATTCTCAGCATACTTACCTGCATGAAAACAGTGAAAATGTAGGGAATGTTTTATTGAACTGTTAAAGGTTGGCTCCTCTTTGAACAGCTGAAAATAAAACTTTCATCTGTTGAATACGTCCAAGAAGCATTCTGAAGTTGTGAGCAACTCCCCAGTTTGCTGCAAAATGGAGCAAAAACAGTTTGTCAAGCCACCGGATTCTCTGTAGGAGCAGCAATTTTACTTAGCAATGTAATAACTATTTGGGCACTTCTTCCCTGAAATGTCATTTCCAAGTAGAAGAAAGATACAGTTGATGCATGATTGTGACACTTGTGTCCTAGTTCTTAATAATTCTTTTGGGATTTCTTGGAGAAAATAAATTAACTTGAGGTATAGTAAGAGGTGCCAGAAAGGGAAGGGAAGAAATACTTTTCATATTTAGCTACTAGCTAAGATAAATAAGTGAAGATCAGTTTTTAATGTTCTGCAGAGTTTGTGTATTTGTTCTCACCTATAACAGTTTCCTGTCACTGTTGTTTTGATAGTTCTTCCACATTATCGAGGGGAAAACTGTTAAATACCCTTATGTTATTATCAGTTTCTGTAATATTGTCTCAAGTCTCAAGCCATTTTACTTAATGCTAATTTCTGAAGACAGGTGACTGAGCAAGAATCAAATTTACTTTCTATTGTTGCTGCAGTAGCTTTTATGACTCCCAGTTGCAAAGGAAATTTTGAGCACACAACCTGAGGCTCTGAATAGAGTATGAACAAAGATGAGTTTCAGGACAGATGGGCAGAGGTTCATGGTCTCAGGGATTCAGCTGGACAATTATACATGACGTTTTATATGACACCTTTAAATTGCATAGGTCTTTTTGAAGATCTCAATTGCAGTCAACAAAACAGGTCCTCCATCTTCTCTTCATTAATGAGACAGATTTTTGACAGTGCTCAATGATTTGAAGTGGTTTTATTATTTCTGAATTATACCTGTGATAAAAAGTCCCCATCTCCATCCTCCTTGGCCATTTCCACTCATCAGCCCATGAGTGGTTTGACATTTCCAAGGTCTGTTTTCCATCATTGACCAGGATTACACCTGCTGTGTTTCAAGTCAAAACAGAGTTTATTTTGTGGTTAAATCAATCTGTAGAGCAGAGGCATTGTAACTATTTAAAAGCTAAGAAATAAAACCCTCAAAATTGAGAATTGGTATTAACCTTTGAAATAATAGAAACAAGCTATAGTATGGAAATAACATGATGAAACACTAAAGTGCAGCCAGTCTTCATACTTGTCGCAGTACAGTGCAGGAGCCATTTAATTCTGGTTATGTAGTTTTCATGTGTGTGGGTGTGCAGCTGTGTTAAACTAACCTTGCAAGATGCCTTTTCTGCCTTTTTTTTTTTTTATTTTTGATGTCTTTGCAGAATGCAGCTGAAGTTGTTGGGGTGCCTTTGTTAAGTATTTCCCAAATAACGTTTACTGTAACCTGAGCCACTGGGTTCATGCCATAGGTTTCAGTTTCTTAGAAGAGTTAGACCCCTAAGCATTTTCCTGTGGAAATGCAAGCTCCTGCATAATAAATTTTGGCCTGCTGAGGACAGGCTTTCTTAGCTGCGATAGATGAAACTGTCAGAATTAGCCCACTAATCCCTAAGTGCCAGGGAATGGCATCTCAAAATCTGAAGGCTCAAAAAGCATTGTACTTGGATAATTTGCTTTCAGCTACTAATAGACATTATTAAACTGAGCTCTCATTTTAATTTGTCTTTGTTTAGATATTATGGGCTATTCAGTATGTAATTTGAATGAGGAAAATGATAAGGTTTCCTTAGAAAGCGCTACCAAGTTAATCATTATGAATCTAATGATGTAAAGATTCAAAGTGCCAGCCTTAATCATACCTCTGACTTCCCTGAGCATGAATTCAGGTATTCAGTTGCTACACTAGGCTCTCTATAATGTCCTGGGTAGCAGAATTGTGTTTGCAGGTGCTGGCTTCCTTGTCGCAGCTCAGCAGTGCTCCCCAAGGTGTCTTTCTTTCCTCATTTTCTTCCTCCTTCACTTGCCGTTGGCCCCTTAGTGGATAACTGTGCACATGAATTTTATGTCACCCTGCAATATATCCATTCTGCTCTCTTTGTTGGTGTATGTGCACTCGCATGCCTACTTTCGTTTCCCCTGTTACCTTCTCTCGTTGCCAAAGGGAGCTTTTGAGAGTCAGTAATTGGAGTTACACTTCTGCTATGTTTTTCCATAGCTGGTAGTTTATCTCTCAGAAGAGGCTGGTGTATAAAATCTCTGTTCAATAAATTCTCTGTGAATTACTCTCCTTAATAATGGCAGCTGTCGCCCACTGCTCGTAATAAGAGTACATCAGAGAAGACAGCCTTTTGTGAAGCAGGGACTCATGTCAGTCATTGAAAATGGTGAGACACAAGAATCTGCCTTTGAAAAGGCAATCTAAGGTCATCTTGCATTTGTGTATATGGAAAGAACAGTTGATGCTTAAAATCAGCCCTTTTCCTTTTCTTCCATTTTTCCCTCAGAAAAGTAAATCTTTAGTACCATATGATTTTTTTTAGATGATATTGTACTTAGTATGATCTAAGCATAGTACCATCTAAACACATTTTTACTGTGTTTGAAAGAAATGGGAAATTTGCAGTGTTGCTCTTATTCTTTTAAGAATGTTTCACTGTTAAAATGATGCTCTGTGTAAGGTTTTGAGTCCAAGTTTATTAGACTCTGCTTTAGAACTCTTAGCATAGCTATTCTTCAGGAGTCAATAGTTCCGTAGCTGAGATGAAGATCAAATACCTCCAATTAATGCAAAATTGAAATTTGTCTTGAACTAGGCTGCTACAACTGGCATCTCAGTAATGAACTATCCACAGGAGGAAACAGGTTTGTCAATGTACAAGCTTTGTGTATTCATGTCATCTCTTCTAGGATCATATTCATATATCTTGCGGCTCTCTTGAAATACACTTGCAACGTACTGAATGATAGAAGAATATCTGATGTAGCAAGCTGTGAAAGCGTGAGATGCTGAGTCTTTTTAGTTGATGTATTTGAAGGTGGACAACCTTAAAAACCAATAAAGCCTCCTGTGCCTCTCAGAATCATGATGGACGGTTCCTAGCTGATCCTCTTGCTTAGGCTTTGAATAACTGATGCTGCTGCTGCTCAGTATGAGCCAATGCAGTGGCTCGAGTGAGGCATCCAGTAGCAGAGCTCCTCTTTTGAGCAAATCTCTCAGTCTTCTCTTGGATTTGCAAGTGCAGCCTGTTGGTGAGGTTTTTCAGGGGTTGTTTTGTTGGGTGTTTTTCCTGCATGGTTTAGTTTTCAAGCCAGACTAAGAGGTGCTTGAAGAGAGCAGGAAGGTAGTGTTCAAAGGTGAAAGCTGTATGTTCAAGTTGATTGTAAATATGGGATTTCCTGTTCGAAGACAGTGTAAGTTTGTAGTGCCCCAGTTACAAAAATGGAAACACCTGTTAGGAAGAAATGATTGAACAGAACATTTTAACTTTGTGGAAAATTTGGTAAGACTGTCACCTAAAAGAGATGACAACTGCAGAGTTTCACATTCTCTACCAAAGCAAAATTCAAATGTTGAAATAGATAGTTTTTTAAATACCAGTGACACCTCAGAAATTAGCTCATTTGAAAGAAATCATAAGTAGGAGTTGATGGGGAGTAGGGTATCTGGGAGGTCTTGAAGGTAGATTTCATAAAGAGTCTGCAAAAAGCTCTCTAGCTTTTCCTAAAAGTTCTTTTGAATAAATGCAATAGAAAGTTACCTAAATTAACTGACAAGAACTGGAGGAACAGGAGGAGGAGGAAAATGAAGTTTCAGATGTGAAGTTCTACCTAGTAAAAGAAAATAAATTTTCTTTGCTGTCTTCACCTAATACAGATGCTAGCAGAACAGAGAATACCTTAATTTTTCCTTATTTTTGTAAGGAAGTAGCTTCTGCTGTCTCTGATCATATGCATAAAAAGGTAGCATGTTACTCTTAGGCAGACAGAATGTAGTGGTAGGGATATAGAGTTTCTTTAAAGGAAAGCTCAAGAAAAATCCAGTTGGAGGGATAAGCTCTCACTGAGAGTTTACTGAGATTTTACTGCTTTTCTGTGTATCAGTAATAGAAGCAGACTATGGAGAGAATGGAAATTGATGTCATTCCCAAGGTGTATGTGTTGGGGAAAGACCAGAGAAGTTTTTGCATGCCATTGATGCTGAAAAGAGATCTCTGAATGGTGCCTTTTTCCGTATGGACAGCCTGTCCGGAGTTCTTCAGGGGATTGTATTTGAAGGTGGAAGAGTGACAGGAGGTGAGAGCAATAATTCTAGTCACATGGGATGTCCCTTAAGTCTTGTTATATGTAAGATTATAAAGCACCTTCCTGCTCAAAGCCTTGTCCAGCGTGGCCTTGAACACTGCCACGGATGGGGCAGCCTGACATGAGTTCAATTAATGGCATTTGGAATGGTATGACACTGAAATGGTCTGTTTTTCTGTATGACTCCATGATTCTATGATCAGTACTGGGAAATGGTAGTCATGATTCAGTGAGGAGTTCCAGTCATCAGGTGGGAAACACAAAGAATGTTCCAGCTCAGTCAGCATGTAGCATCAGCCACATTTCTATGTTTATTAATGTTAATTTAGAAGTGTCTGTGTTTTTAAACCATGACCTCTTTCATAGATATGTGATGCGGAATGGTTTTCATTATTTTTTATTTTCTGCTTGAAAAATCAAGATCTTTCCCTCCAGCCATGAGAAATTTTACTTCTAGGTACAATAAGCATCATCATAGCACTGTAGCTGAAAGTATTTTAGTAATTGCTGGTGAATATATTTTCTTGATATCTTTTTTTTTTCCCCTTCATTTTTTTTTTCTCCTCTGGAACAGTTCGCAGTGAATCCAAAGAGTGTACACAAGTAGTAAATATAAATCTGTTACCTGTGTGTTTGGTAGTCTGTTTGAAAGAACTCAGCTCAGAAACTTGCTTAACATTTTAGAAAGCCAAATTTAAACATGTGTCTTCTCTTCTTGAAGAAAGCTGGCAGACTCTAATTGTTATGTTTTACATTATGAGTAGATCGCTTTATTATTTTTCCCTTCCAAAAAATGAAGGATGAAAACTTCCAAGTACCTATGACAAAGACTTTATTGTTGGCTTATTTTTCTTTCATATTTGGGTTATGATTAAATATATGCTGTCAAAGAGAGACCTCTTTATAGGTTGGTACTATTGATTAGTATTTGAGACCTGCCAGCAGCTTTATTACTTCATGTATAAGAAAATCAAATAGAAAATTACTAAGGTGATGTTTTAGTTCCTATAGTAAGAACATTTCAGGTATTCATCTCATATCTTTGCAGAAATTGCTTGGCTCAAGTAGATGCCACAAAATCATGTTTTAATGATTTTTTTCCTTTTTCCATCTTTTATTTTTTTTTCACAGTCACATGACACAATCAGCCACATTTGAAGACCCTCGAATAGAGAGCTGCCAAATAACCCCTCCAGCCCCTCGGAAAGTGGAAATGAGGAGGGATCCTGTGCTAGGATTTGGGTTTGTGGCTGGTAGTGAAAAACCAGTTGTTGTACGCTCAGTAACACCAGGTATGTTTTCCCCACCTGACCTCAGAAGCAAACTTGGACTTAATCTACTGAGATGAAATACAGTTGCAAATTTGAGTACTGTTTAAAAATTCAGGCAGAAAAAGTAGCTACAAATACTTGGTTGTTTTTTGAGTCTTGTATTTCCCAGTTGTTTCCCTGCTTGCACTCATTTTGAACATTATGTAAATGTGTTAACAAAAAGCCAGTTTTAGGTTATTACTCTGAGCCATTACGTTGCTTACCCTAAAAGAGTTGACCCACTTCATTCAAGGAAAGAAGGTCTTCCCCCTGCTACATTTATATTGGTTTGATGTCATCTTCATTGCCATTGACTCAGTGTTTTCAAGAGGTATGTTGAGTTGTAAGATTAAATCTTACATATTTTGCATTCTTTTTATCATCAGCTTCACAAGGAGACCTAGGTTTCCAACTGTTATACTTGGTTCTAACTACAGTATTTGTTTATGAAAAAGAGGGCGTTATTGCTGGCTTTTGTGCTTGATTGGTTTGGGTTTATTTTAATGGATACTTCTGTATAACTATGTGGCAAAAAGACGGGTCAAAATAGATCCCTAACTGCCTTACGTGGAGTGAAAACTATTGAGGTTTGTGGTAATTTTGAACTTATGGGGGACCATACCTGAGACTAATCAGTCTCCTTACTAGCAGCCTCCTGCTCTTTATGCTTAGAAGTTCAGTTCTTAGGTAAAATTGCCTTGGAGCCATGGGCAGGGATTTGAGTTTGTTCTTGTTCGATATGTCCACCAGAACCACCACAGAGAGCAAAGGAGAGGCAAAATTGACTTTGTGAAGTTCTGATGTCATTTACCCATGTGTGTGCATTGATTATATTTGTATTGCTTTCAGATGACTCAAACAATGTAACTAATACTTGAATTACAACCAGACAGTTATTTTCTCTCAAGTTAACATTATTAATGTGGCTCAATGTTAGAGTTCAGTTTGGAAAAGGTGTATATTATATCCGGTTCCAAGAGAATAGGAGGAAAATGGGCTTAGGACAACATTCTCCTGCATGGGTTTGTATTCATTCATGCTGAATATATATAAATGCAGTTTTCAAACCAAACAGAGGAAAGGAGCAGCATCAGCTCAGTTATGAAATGAGTTGGTTTTGATACGGAAATACTTTCTTCTAGGGCTTTATCTTCATATTGGTAATATTACTTGGGTTTTAGTGTATCATCATTGTGGAGTTTAGAGAGGATATATCTTTTCACTAGCAGTTGCAATGTCACACCCTCTTCTGGGCATGCAACTGTGCTGAGAAATAAAGTATTATGTGCATTTAATAAAGCATAAATTCAGTATGCATTTCAGCAGTGTCAGAATCCAAAGCGCATAGACATGTACACATCTGTCTACTCAGACGAATGCTAAATATCTGTCTAACTGAAAGTGGCAATGCTTTTGGATGTGTTCACCAACTGGTAGGAATCCAGAGGAAAAGAGCCTCAGAGGCTTGAGGTATAGAAACTTACTGTCTTCAGATTGAAGAAAACAGGGTTTTTTTCCCCAAGAACGGAGAATTCAAAGGAGAGACTGCAAATGACTTTCAAATGTGTAAATGAGGTTTGGTAGGAAAGAGGTGTAAGATGTTCTCCAGTGTTACTTTGCCTGGGACAGGAAACCATGTTGCAGCAGGGAAGATCTAATGTAAACAGTAGAGGAAAAGACTTCCTGGTCTTCCTAGTTAAGCAGAATTGATTCTTGATGGGGAAAGGAGTCATCCTTAGGGTGATCTTGCTCATGTATCAGACAAACATCGAGAAAGGTGTGGTTGATCACACTTGAAAGGGTGAATTAGGCCACCTCTCATGGGTCCTTTTGGCCATCCGGAAAATCAAGCCCTTATTTTTAGGTGACTAGATGCGGGTTTGCAACTTAATTTGCAGAACTTAAGTAAAAGTGCTCGCTAGCTTTCAAGATTGTCCTGGTGAAGAAGTACTGATAATATCAGAAACAGTGTTAGTGTTAAACATGACATTATTTGAAGAAAAAAAAGACTCACAGTACGTGAACAATAGAGCGCATTTACAATGCTCTGCTAACCTGTGCTTTTCTTTTTTTTCATTTGTCTCCAGGCGGCCCCTCTGAAGGAAAGCTTATACCAGGGGATCAGATCATAATGATTAATGATGAGCCAGTCAGCACTGCTCCAAGGGAGAGAGTCATCGACCTTGTCAGGTAGTTGATGTCCTGTCACTTAAACCATGAACCCAGGGCCTTATTGTCTGTGCAGTCATTTGATAATGCAGCAAGTCTTGCCTTCTCATGGCTGAGGAAAGACAAAATAATGTTTAGTCATAATAAAGAATGATGAATTATTTTAGTATTTAAATGAATCGTCCTTTTAAATGTCCTCTGGGTAGCTGAAAAAATATAATAAGATACTGGAACAGCTCCAAAATACTTGGGTATCAAAAGAGGAATAGTATTGTCCTGGTATTTATTTTTGGTATGGGCTGTTGAAAAGATAGTTCCTGGAGCAGGGTAGCTCTAGTCACTATTGCTCTATTGCTTTTTTTGCATGAAGAAAGTTGAGGCAGGTCTGTCATACGTAAAAAGGAAAGAAAATGTAGCGTTGCGATTTTTAAGACTGGATGAGTGCATGTAAATGGGAATATGTAGGGAAGCTTGTAGAGTTTGGGGTGGATTTCAGGTAGATCAGTTTGTGTGAAAAGAGTAGGTAGGGATGTGTAGACAGGAGGCAGAAAACAAGGCAAAAAACTGACGATGGAGAGTGCAGTAAATGTGAAATGCCAATATTAGTAATGGAATGTAGAAGGAAAGGAAGAACAGGGACTGAAAAACGTTCAGGATGTAGAAAAAGATGTGGTGCATTTGGAGTAAAAAGAAGTGTTAGTGCATTGCATAGAAAAATGATTAGTAATAAAAAAATAAACATAAAAATCTTTGTTTTAAATTCTGGTAACCTGGTTGCTGCGTACCAGTTTTGTTTCTGTATTTTCCTCCTCACTGGTATAAACTCTGAATTGATGGGTCTTACTGATTCCTGGGAGATACTCAGGTTTTAATTGCGCAGGCACCTCTCCCCAGAACTGGTGGTTGTCATTGCTGTCAGTGTTACCCATGTAATTTTGAAAAGTTGTACTTGCTTCAAGAAATTTGGGCAGGAGGTGCCATGGCAGTTGTACTCCTCTTGCAGATCACAATTTGAGTAAATGTGTGCTCATTTGCTGGGGATCCAGCAAACTGAAGAAAAATTCAAAAGGAGAAACAGAAATGGTATAAAGATGCCAGCAACACAGATGCCTTTATCTGGATTAGGCAGGTTTGGAGAAAATAAAATACATTTTCAGATTAAGAAAAAAAAAGAGAAAATAAGTAGTGTTAATCTGCAAGTCTACTAAGAGAAACAAAGAATATTAAGAGAGAACTTCATTTTGTGACAATGATCAAATGAACTGCATGAACTGTCCTGTTCCTGGTAAGTTTCTGGCCTACGATCTGTATTGGCCATCAGCACAAGCTTCACAAATGGGCCTTAAATTAATTTTTGATGTCTTTGATTCTTCATAAAGTGATCATATTTCAGTAGTCTTTACATATATATATGTGTATATTTAAGTAATTAGAATTAGGATCTCTTTCTCATTTCTTTACTGCCAGCAATATGTAGTAATAACAGCAAGGTAAATAGACTGATTAGGCCTGGAACTAATTGAATTTATTGTGTGGCTGATTCTCTGTCAGCTTTCAAATGAGAAACTGAATGAGAATGTCACGCTTCCCAATTATGTTGATTCTGTAGGTAGTGTCTTAAATTAAGTGTTGTTGAATTCCAGGGGAAGATTTTGGTGATGCTTTTCTTACACTATAATTCTACCTCTGCTTTCAAAATCTATCTGCCATTGGGATTTTGACAGAGACTCATTCTTTGATGGGATTTTGAGTGAAATGGATTGGGATTGTATATTACAGCATTTGAAATGAAGAGCTTTCTCTTCATGCCAGTGGGGACACCTGGAATGATTAGACTCTGTCACTGTAAAATCCTGACACCATAGCAGATGAAGTTCTTTACACCAATGAAATAATAAATCTCTTCTGTATAATAGAAGGTTTTCATATGCATACATCTGCAACTTTGAAAATGCTTGCTTTCAATTTTCAGTATGCATATAAACTATTTTGAAATCTTGTTTTCCAGCTGGGAGCATCTGTAGTCAGGAATGAATATGTGTTAGATGCAGGAGTTAGGCAATAGGCATAATGACAAAATGATAGAATTGAGTTGGGATTTCTGGGGGTCATTCAGTCTAACCTCTTGCTTAAAGCAAGCTAGTGTCAAAGTTGAATGTAGCTGCTCAGCATTTGTCAAACCAAGATTTTAGTATCTCCAAAAATGGAGATTTCACAACCACACTGGGCAGATGTTTCAGTCCTCATCTTTCAAAGGTGATAAAGGACAGCTTTTACAAGACATGAGCCAACTCCCTTGGATGCCTTAGATGCATACCATCTGGGCCTGTGGACTTAGGCCTCTTGTCTCAGCAATCACTAATTCAGTCTTTGCCTACTACTGGGACTACTTTGTCTGTTCCCTAAATTCTGTCACTAAACTCAGCAACCAGGGTGGCAGATCTTGCCACTAAAGACCAAAGCCAAGAAAGCATCATGCTGGAGTACTTATGGCCTTTTCAGTGCCCTTCATTTAGTTGCCCACTCCTTTTAACAGTGAGTTCATATTTCCCTTTGCTTTCACTGCTGATGTAGTTGTAGAGACCCTTCTTGTTATCCTTCACATCCTGTACCAGTTTCAGCGACAGGTGAATTTTGCGAACCCCATCTCTGCCTGGCAAGGTAGGGATTCTCTTTTTTTCCTGGGTAATGTCTCTTTGTTTCCATGTCTGGTTGGCTTCTGTTTTGCGCTGGGTCTTGGTCAGATGTTCCCTGTGGAGTTATGCTGCTATTCTACTGTGCCTGCCTGCTTCATTGAGGATTGGAATAGGTTGTTCTGGCACTTGGAAGAGGCTCTCCGTGAAGGTTACTCAAATCTGCTGGGCTCTGGCCTTTCAGAGCAATATCCCACAGGAACCTGGCTGCCAGTGCCCTGGAGAAGAAGAAGTTTGCTCTTTAGCTTGGACTTCTCTTCCTCCTGTCCCTCAGGATCTTACATTGTACCATCTTGTTGTCACATCAGCACATTGATGAAAATGGATATTCTGACACCACGTTTTTTATGTGACTGTATGGTCTTATACTGATCAGGAATTACAGGGTATATTTTATATTAATGATGTGAAATCCAGTGACTATTTTCATTCATCTTTTACTCATTTTTTTTTTTCTAAAGTCAAGAAGTTATTTGTCTATAATTTCAGAGTGTGGAAAAAATTAATCCTCTTTCAAAGTAAAGACATAAAGATCACAATATGCTGAACAGAAAAAAGCAAACTGCATGAGGAAAAAATAAAAGCAGATTTCATAGCCAGATGAGCATCATGCTTTAACAAGCTTAGCAAGACTCAAAACTTCCAAGCAAAAGTACACACAAATGTTAGACGTTAGGTCAACCTTGAATGTTAAACAGCATTTTCAGTGTAATGAAATGTTTGATTACTTTCCAAGAAAATATTGTCAGGACATTTATTTATGAAAGGAGTTACGCTATTGAAGGAAAAGAACATGGAAAAGAGAATTTGTGCAATGGTCTATATTAAATCTGAAAAATAAAAAGAAAAAAAAATCAGAATGTCCACCAAGAAGAATATTTGAAATATGTCCATTAAATCTTTTTTCACTAGGAAAAGGCATATGCCTAAGCAATAAATCTGTTTTACTTCTAAATTTTCCACAAATTAAGTTGATGCAATTTATTTCAGATCACTTGTTTTTCTTCATCTCTTTTACTGTCAGCTCCAAATTCATTATGTACCTTTTACTCCTATAGGATTATAAATAAAGAGACCAGTATTTTAAGAAAGTCCCTTTAGTGTAATGGTTTTACTAGAGGAAAATGCAAGAAGATAAAAAGAGCACATAATACAGAAATTTTCACATTGTCTCTGTTGCATTTTAATATTTTAATTATGTGTATGTTTTCTAAATATTCATTACTGAAAATAAGCTTCCTTAAGTAGAAAATTGTATTAAAGCCAACTCTGCTGACTCCAGGGGGTACTGAGCAGGAACCTGGTGAAAGCTCCTGGTTTGTTTTTGAGAATCGAGGAATACTGTTGTATCTTAGGAGGCCTCAGGTCTGGAGATTATTGGTGTTAAGTGTCATTATAAGTGTCCCCTGCAGGTCATTCTCAACCGTCTAATTCTTTTGCCTCTGATTTGCTGGCAACATATAATTAGTGTTCAAGTTGTCCTTTGAAATCCAGGTTTTCAGAAATATGAATATAGTATGATTTGCACACAAAATACATAAGGACTCATTATTTCCAGGTACTGTTCAATGGCTTTTACATCATATTAAATTCTTCTAAGCTATTTTCAAGCAGAAACACAGAAGTAATGTTTATGGTTTCCCATAAAAAGTGGGGTCACCATTTTGAGCATCACTTAGGTCTGCAGTCTGGATGTGTTCCATTCAAGACAGAAAGTTATTGAAGTTTGTAAAAGAGGAAAAAGCAAGCACAGTTTTCCGAACGTGTGGTTACAGTCCAGGCAAGGAACAAGTGAAGAGAATGCTAAAGAAGGAAGATGTATTTGAAGTGCAGTCAGTTCAAAATTATAGCAGAAGCTACTTATGTTGGTTTTATTTTATTGCTGATACAGATTCTGTAACTTACAGCTTTTCACACACACTTAAGTACTTTGAGATAACATTGAAGTCATTGCACAATGTAGCAATTTTTGCATACTTAAGGTGAGCAACAATGCAAAATATATTAGAAAGTATATTAATGTACTGTAACAATTACTTGGTTGTTTAGAGGTGTGTTTCATTATCATTGGTTAATGTTAAATTTGTATCTTTTTAAGAATCAGTTTATTGAACCAGTCTTTAAAAACACTTAATGAAATATATCTAATAAATAATTTGCATTATAATGTGTTTATAGGTAATTCCTACAGCATGAATGGCCTACTTGATTATTCTAGATTGTACTGAGTATGCATTAGTCTGCAAGCATCCCAACATAAATAAAATGTCTTTTTATTTAGTAAGATACTTGAGTGAAATTGCCACTTATGTGGTAAGATGTACTGCTTCCCACGTAATGTAGACTCTGAGTAGGGGACAGTAGTGGTGTTTTTTCCATACTTCAATTAAATGGTTATCCAGGCAGCCTGTGAAGAGAGAAGAGCACCTGAAGAGGGTGGTCCATCCAAGATACTTGTTTTGAAATAAATTAGCCTGTTGCAGAAAGCTTATTTATGCATTAACTGAAGAAGGAGCACATGAAGCTCTCAGAATAGAAAGCTGACTTCTAGGTTGCTAAATTAGTCTAGATTAGTTCATTTCTTGAAACTGTAACAGCAGTAAATTAGTATTTGATGTCCTGTGGAACTCCACTAAAAGACTTTAATTGCAAAGTGAGAAATGAAAAAGTTGAAATTCTGTAAGGGCCTTTCTTTGTTGTTGGCTCAGCTCTATTTTCTGTTTAAGAAAAATGACTCAAAAACCTTTCTAAAATAACTCTTGCTTTGGCAAGTTAGTGTCACTGCAGATTTTTCCAGAACGAGAGGATTCTTTCAATTCTGCAGTAGAATTTCTGTTCATTTTGTATTACCATAAGACTGGAGAGAAGGAACCCTCCAGGGTTTCAGGCTGCATGTTGCATTTTAAGTGCTAACATACATTTAATTGATACTGACCCTCCTAACCATCATCTTGTAGTGGATGAGGATTCTGTCACTGCCATTTGACTCCCATGTGTGTCAGAGACCAGGTTGCCTTCTCTACATCATCACAGCTAAATGCAAGTGCAAAAAGGAGCTCAGTGGCAGTGCCTATCATCTTGCGGTTGCTTAAGATACCATTTTTTTAGTGTAATTTCTGTCTCTGGTCTTAGACTGTTCATACGTTGGATCAAGAAATTTTGGTGGTCTTAAAGATATTCTTTCTTCATCAACATCATAGAGAAAAATTCAAGCATATTAAGCTATTAGTTATGATACTGCTTGGCAACCAAAAATCTTGAAATGTGCTTTTCCTGAAAAAGCAGTTATGCAAACCTTTTAATCTGAAGATAGTCCATTATACTACCTGTTCAGTGTATAAATACAGAGGCTATGCCCATCTTGTTTCAAACCTTGACCTATGAATTGCTAATGTTTGGGATTTTAGATACGTAATACTGAATAGGGGGACAAAATGTTGAACCAAATTATCTGTGGAAGGTTTAGAAGTGACATTAATGGAGATAAGCTTTCTGTCAGAGCATTCAATTAGCTACTTCTAATCAGCTGTCACAAGCACAGAACTGAGAATCAAGGTATGAGAACTTTCCTGTCTGACTTGAGGGATGCTGTTAGGTGTATATCTTCTACCTTTTGAGATGTTTCTGCAACATAATACAGAGATAACTTAAGTACTTTCAATCAGCTGCTGCAAACTGAGCACAGATTTTATTGTCTTCTTTGCCTTTGTTTCTTAGCTGCTATGTTGAGCTGCTTCTGGTACTTGAGCTAATATATTGAGAGCTAATTTCAATTATTAATCTGTAATATGCTTTCACAAAAGCTTGCCCACCTTTCTGAAGACTTTTAAGAGTTAAGCAGAGTTGAAAGCTGGGTAGAGACATTACTTGTTATTGTAAAAATGAATACTAACTATGGAAATTATTCACTTTTAGATCTGTTATATCTGCGAAAGCATGCGATCTCATATCCTTGCTCTGTTCTTAGAATAAATTTGGCTGATATGGTTTGGACAGGTTTGGGCTCAATAATTCAAATATTTGGAATGCTGAAAACTTAATTCATAAGTTTCTTTTCCCATTCATCATGGTGCATGTCCCCTAGAGTTAGCAAGTGTAAGGTCTTTTTGAAATTCCAAAGCTTGATGTGTCATCTGTTTGAAATGTTTTGTCATCATCTTACTCTGTTACCCTCTAGAAAAAGGAAGCAGCCGTGATGTATTTCAGGTCAACGCTTTTGTTACAAGTTGCTTTATGATAACTGAATGCAAGAGTATGGACAGGCTTGTGCAACAGCTGTGCCCAAAACACATGCAACTGTACAAATTCCTTCTTCAGATGTGAACTAGCAAACATTGCTCTCATTAGCTTGTTCTGCCAAGCAGGCTGCCTGCTTCTCATACAACTAAACAAAAGCATTGGCTTGCCTGCATGGAGGCTTTATTTTGAAGCCAGATGCACTGATGTGAAAGTTTCAAAATACTGTTTCCGTGTAAAGTCATACAAGTGAGCACCCAGCTTTGAGTTTATTATGAATTAACCCTTCCAGGTGATGTATTTCTTCTATATTGCATGATCAACAATAGATGTTTATCCTTCATGCTGCTGCTGCTGCAAGCCCTGTGCATCAAAGGATATCTTCCCATTGGAATATGTAGGAGGAGGTATCTAAAAATCTCATGTTCTGTGTTTGAAGTGGTGAGTGTTGGAGAAGAGGTGTCAAACTACAGAAAACTCATGGTTTCTCTCTCCTTACAGCATTATCTGTCTCTTTGGGATGACCTTTCCAAATCATAAAAGATATGCAGGGCAAGCCAGTCCTACACATAGTGCTGTTGGTACTTGAATACCTGTGGCTTGTATAGATGCCTTGAGGACATTATTGCAGGACAGCTACAGTTATACAAGACAAACACTGTGATATGGAACAGATTAATAAGCAGAAAACAGGGAGGAAGGCAAGACAGAGGCTGGTTCAGGACCTTGCTAGGAAGGCGCCAGTCTGTGCAGAATAGTTTCTGGGCTTGGAGAAGCAGTATGATCTAACAGGAGAGGATTGTGCTGTGCATTTGGGGCTGCCAGTAAGGAATTACTGTGAAGTATGACAGGGATGCCTTCACCACTGCGTGCACAGAGCAGCTCTGTCCTTCCAGAAGTTTGTGGTTGCCCTCACTGGGAAATTTGCAACTTCCTCATCCTGCCAGTCAGTTGCTGACTGATTAAGCATGTACACATCAGCTAATGGAGCTACTGTAATGGAAAACATGGCCATTTTTGAGATGTGGTAGTTGTACCATGTAAGGTGTGTGATACTTTGTGAAGACTTGTGTTACAAACAGCATGGACAGTGGTAACGTCAGCATTCCCCATTATCTTGAGGCAGTGCTGGACATCTGGATCATAAAAATTAACTGGTTTTTATCTACTGCTTAAATAGCTTCAGGATGACAGAGAAATACTTCTTTAGAAGACTAAAAGGGAGACGGCAGTATCAGGAAAAAGGCTCGTAGTCACTATGAATTATAACAAAATGCTGTATTTTGATAAAAAGACAGCAAAGGTGATGTCAAGAGCTGGATGGCAAGCATGATATTTTTATGGTTTTGTAAGTTTACCCTTGGGGGATTATATCTGCTACAGGCACCTTGTATCAAGGAAAGGCAGAAAGTTTTTAATCTTCTGTTTTTAAGGAATGATATTTTGAGGGCGGCAGTTTTATATGCACCAATGCTCACAGGAAATGTAACAGGTAATTTAAACTGTTGAGAGACAAGGGTGAAAAGCCTGTGTCCAATTTGCAATGTCTTGTATAGTATCATGAATTTGAAATACCAGCTTTTAGTTTTAAGCTGTTAGTTCTGCAGAAGCTCCTGGCAGTGTCTATATTTGAAGGGGTCTGTGCATTTAAAAAAACTCACCTGTTTGTCAAATTGGAGAAAATAAAGGTAGCATAACTGTGTGTTGGCTGTGTTTTCGTTTTTGTGTTTGATTTGGTTTTTTTGTAGCACAGTGAGAATGGAGGATTAAAAATTCAAAAATGAGTAGCTTTTAAAAACTCCTGAACCATGCAATTGGAAAATATGAGTAAATTGAGGTCTTAAGTCCTTCTCACTGGACTTCTTCGAAACTGAGTACAGCTGGCATATCAAGTGGTGGCATAGTCCTCTTCCTGTAATTAAGGGAGCACTTTTTTTCTAGATCAAGTTGGAAGCAGCACTCTCTGGGGTGAGAAGGAGATAAGGAGAGTGACTGGGTAAAACCCTACTCAGAGCAAAGTGCCATGTAGAGTTCCTGGTACTTTATGAGCCATTGGCATAATGGTATAATTTTATCCAATTTTATAATGGAAACCTGACTCAGGAGTTCCTCAAGATGGGAAGACCTTTATCTGGCTCTTTGGTATGTTGATACAGTGTCTTTCTGGCTTCCTGATTCTCAGAGTTAGGTTTTGGTATCATAATCCCATTTACTTCCAAGACTATATCTATACTTCTGTACTTCATTGCTCTGACAGCAGTGTTGCCTGTCAGTCAGCCAAAAATATATGGGGGTGACAGTACTTGGCACCAGTAACTTGTAGTTTTTTTGTGGAGCTGGTGAATCACACAAATAGTACAAATGAGAAGTAGCTGGCTGAATACTAGTCTGACACAGCTCTCTCAATCCAAACTTCTTTTTGATTCAGAGTTGTTTAGACTTAATTGTGCTGTAAGAAAATTGGATTTGGCTCTTGGTGCAGTTGACTTTAAGTTTTTAGGTCTCTCTCTTTGTGTTGGCAAGGCCTAATTTTTTTTTGAAGCTTTTTCAAAAATATTGAGAAATAAGATCAAAAGGCTTAAGACTGGCATTGACAAGTCCTTTCTCTTTCCTGCTTCCCTCCAATAAGAATAATTATGTGACTCATAGTCTTTCTTAGCAGTTGATAGTATAATGTAATTGGGATAGAAATGTTCGAGGGACTTCTGTGTTGGTTGATGGTCTAGAAAACAGAATTAGATCATATTTTTAATTTAGCAGTAGTACACCCAAAAAGGACTCCCAAAATCACTGAGATCGAGTATCTATATCTAACTTGGTCAGATATGCCCAATCAGAAGTTTAGTTAAAAGGGAAGCAGAACACTTTTACATATTCTGACTCATTAATCCCCAAAGTAAGATTCTTCAGTTAAATATTATCACTCATAGGGATGACTTTGGATTATAGTGGAAGGTCAAAGAACAAAACCAGTTTCTCATTAAACAAAGGATCTGAGACAAAAACTAGTAGAAAAAAAAACTGGCTAAAATAAATTCACCTTTAAAAAATACAGAATGCTTGAAAAGGCAGCTTAGTGGAGTAGATTTTTGTGTGATTTTTTAGCTCTTCCTGATTTGATTTTTGGTGCGACAATTATCATCCGTAGTTTATTACAAGTAACACATGAAAAATAGTGTAAGAGAGCATTTTAGCTTCCACTTTAGCTTTTTATTAGGCTTTTCCCCAAAGATACCTTTCTCAGTTTGCCTTTTTGCTTAACTTGAAATATTCAAGTCTTCACAGACCTCCTGGAAGTAGCAACAGTAACAAGGGAAAGATGGATCACGGGTGTTTCCCAGCAGGTGACTTCCAAAGTATGCTGGTCTTAATCTTTTGTCTTCATCTGAGAAACCAAGAGAAACAGGTTCTGGGAAGCCAAGAAGTAAGAAATATCAAAATAGAGACTGCAAACACCAAAACAGTTTTTATAGCCAGATTGCCATCAACCTCCACTACCCTAAAGGCATATTTCTTACACAGTGTGTGCTGAAATGTTAATTGTTCTGTTAACTCTTATGCCTTTTCATGCAGACTAAAACTTAATGTATTTTACTTACTGCACAAAGCAAAATCCCTGCAGCCCACTGTCTATATTGTTAAATAAAGTGAAATTCAGCTTGGTTGGAGGCTTAGTTAAAACCAAATTTGTTCAGCTTATGAATCAAACAAGACTCCAGGAGATGCAAAGGTCTTGTCATATCATAGAACTTACCAATTTTCTGATGATCACTTCAGCTTTTCAGCAAGTCTGTTACTCAGAAAGCAATACACAAAAAGGCTGTTCTTCTTCTACAGAAGAAAATTGGTTGCTGTAGCAGTTTAAAATCCTTGAGGTCATCTGTATTTCATAAAATCTGCAGGAGTCATGAGGTTTAATCGTTGCACTGAAATCTTTGTTCCATACGTTATATTTCTGTTCAATATTCTTTTTTATGCCTCATTGCAATATGCCTGAGAGTTAAAAGGGAAATATCATCTGCCTAAGAGTTATCAAGAATAAAGCTGCAACTCAGTTTTAGAAGACAACAAAAAATTAAAACTATTCATTAATTGGGTTTGCAGTTCAGTTTCTTTATAATTCTTTATCTTGTGTCATTCTCCTTACTGCTCAATTTTACATGGAAATTATACTTTTGTGACCAGAAATAAGCCTTTGTTCTGCATTTTATCTGAAATTCTGTTTGTATTCAAAGCCTTTAATTAAATATTAGCACAAGTGCTTTAGTAAAGATAGCACTTTCTTCTCCTTTAAAAGTACTGAAACAATTTCTTAGTGTTCTACACCAATTATAGTCATGTTACAGTGTCCAGCAGGCTTGCTGAGTTAGTTAATAATTCATAAAAACTGCTGTGGGTTTAAGGAAGGAACTATACCACGTATTGATATGTGGGAGTGAAAGCAAATTTAACACAGTCTTTTGCAACCATATTTTTTTTTGTTGGAGAAAGAGGTGGTTGTATTATTTATGCCCTGAGGTGTATAGAATGAGGATACAATTTGCTAATGTAGGCTTTAGGGCTGGTTTTTTTGCACAAATAGCATATCATACGCATGCAGTATATCTTCTGCATTTGTATGTGTGCATTTTCATATGTTTGTATGTATATGCATAAAGAAGAATGTGATTCATAAAGCTGTATTATCATGGATTAGGATGTGTGCATTACTTAGAAATGAAAACCTGAGGTTCTGCAGCTCATTTAAACCAAAACCTTATAATTACATTATATATGGTTTGTACAGTTGATCTGTTATGAGTATAGTTGTTAGTTTTAAAATACTTACTTGAAATATTTCCTGTATCTCTACCTGAAAGTGATGAATTAAAAGTGCTGATTTTGGTATGTCATTGTGACTCTCTCCAGTATTAGAAACTAATTTTTCTTTTATGTTTTACTAGGAAAATGCATGTTAAAGTAGCAAATTATGTCAATATAGGGTCTTTTTAATAACCCTTATCGTTTTATGAGTATTGCTAGTTTTATAGTGGGGGGAGGTTTAGGATACCAGTATTCATAGCATACAGAGGTTAGCTATGGATATATGTATATGTGTTGCATACATTCTTCTAAAGATACCTAATACAGTTAATGTAATCCCTCTGGGGATTGCCTCACTCAAAGGAAAGGCTGTGGGTGTCATAAAGCTTCTGTAAGTCAGGCAACAACAGCTGGAGCTAAAGTTCCTGTGAGATGATGAGGAGTTCAGGAGGACAGAACGGGAGGTCAGCGTGATCCAAGGCAAAGCTGGCACTTCAGGCTGACAAACTAAGTAAGCATTTTTTTTTTATAGTAGAATCACAGAATAGTTTGGGTGTGGAAGGACACTTAAAGGTCGTCTAGTCCAACCCCTCTGCAATGATCAGGGGCATCTTTAACTGCCTCAGGTTACTCAGAGCCCCATCCAACCTGACCTTGAGTGTTTCCAGGAATAAGGCACCTACCACCACTCTGGGCAACTTGTTCAAGTGTCTCACCACTTTCATTGTAAAAAATTGATCCTTATATGTAGTCTAAATCTCCCCTCTTTTAGTGTAAAACCATTACTGTTGTCCCTGATAAAAAGTTTGTCCCCATCTTTCTTATGAGCCCTTATAAGGTATTAGAAGGCTGCAATAAGGTCTTCCTGCAGCCATCTCAAGGCCGAACAACCTCGATTGTCTCAGCCTTTCCTTATAAGGGAGGCATTCCATCCATCATAACATTTTTATGGTCCTCCTCTGGATTCACTCCAACAGGTCTATGTCATTCCTGTGTGGAGGACCCCAGAACTGAACACAGTACTTCATGTGGGGTCTCATGAGCGGAGGGGCAGGATCACCTTTGACCTGCTGGTCATGCTCCTTTTGATGCAGCCCAGGATACAGCTGGCTTTCTCTGCTGCGAGCGCACACTGCTGGCTCTTACCCAGCATTTCATCCACCACAATTCCTAAATCCTTCTCCACAGGGCTGCTCTCAATCCCTTCATCCCACAGCCTGTATTGATACTGTGGGTTGCCCTGACCCAGGTGCAGAACCTTGCAGTTGGCCTTGTTGAACCTCAGGTGTGTCAACCACATCACTGAGCTTGGTGTCATCTACAAACTTGCTGAGGCTGCTCTCTACCCCACTGCCTATGTTACTAATGAAGATATTAAACAGTGCTGGTCCCAGTAGGGGCCCCTGAGGGACACCACTTGTCACTGGTCTCCATCTGGACAGAAGTCCAGATAGACAACATCCATAGCTTTTCCATTGTCCACTGATGTATTCACTCCATTATAGAAGGCTATGGCTACTATGTTGGTCAGGCAGGACTTTTCCTTGGTGAATCCATTCTGGCAGTCTTGAATCACCTCTCTGTCCTCCATGTGCCATAAGGCACATTGTGTCATTATTCTAGATGGAGAAAAAGTACTGCTGGGGATACTGAGTTCCCCTCAATTTCCTGAAGCAAAACCTCTCAGATTTTGTACTTGCAGTGCTGTCCACATGGACACATTGAACTCTTGTACTTCCAGGAGTCTACAAGGAAGAATCTGGGGGCCTGTATCATCAGAAAACTTCTGCTGGTGGGTTATGAAGCCCAGGTGTCCACCCACTGGGGCTGTGGAGGAAATATTGCATCTGCCCTCTGCTACGGGCCACATAGTGATCCATGTCTCACTCCAGTCCATGGCACTGCGCACGTGGAAACACATCCTGGCCAAGATAGTGATGGAGCCCAGGACCTGAAAGACCCCACTTTCAAACACCTGTGCTCGGAGGCTGCATGGGCAGGGTGCAGAGGAGCCTTTGAGGAATGAGACTGTAGATCAAGGAAGAAAGACCATGGGTGAGAAAGGGGAGGTGATTGAGTAATCATGGGAGATAGTTACATATAGGGCATGAAGGTTCACATACATGGTGCCTGCCTCTCAAAGGCGGTTCTGCTGTCTATTGTGCATTTTGGCTGCGGGATGCCAGTCCTTCACAGTCCAGTCTCTGTGGGATGATTTCTTTGCAAGCTGTTGATGATCCATAGCGTTTGGAAGAGCAACCTCAAGGAAACCCTGTGGTGCCTGCCATCTTCTAGGTAACTGTGCAGCATGTCGTTGCAGTAACTTCATGCTGTGTCTTGCCACCTGATGGCACTGCTGTCATGTGTCAGTAGCTGGCCAAATTCCAGAAGTTCAGAAATTCGGGGAAAGGAGCTTTGAAAGTCGCGCACTGCTGTTGCAAAGCAGGAGATATTTCCCAGTGCAATGTGTTGAATATGGCCTCTGGTAGTTAAAGCTTTGTTTTAAAAGAAGCTTCCCCAAGGTGAAACGCAGGGTGGATGTGCCTATTGCTTGGAGCAAGTGAATTAAATCTGTTATTGTGAGCATTTCTGTCTTGATCCCCTTGGATCACAGAGCTGAAGCTCAGCCTATGGTGAAACTACCAGAGACTGTTAAGCAGCAACATTTTGTGCCTCAGCTTGCCATTGCATTAAGTAATTCATTGAATCTGACCTTTCAGAGCAGTACATTGTAGCTAACAGAATGAATATAAAAAGGATATAAAAAGAAGAATATAAAGTGGGAGCAGAGAGGCAATATAAATGTTATAGGTAACTGCAGAAAGTTTGCAGTGCTGTCTGCTCCTGAAAGGGTGCCAGTAATTGGATATAGTTTGGAAAGAACAGCAAAAATGAGCCAGAAGTTGTCACTTTTGTGAAAAGCATAAGAAGCTCAGCCTAGTTAGGTTATGGCATTAGGGATGAACATGACTTTATCTGAATGTGGACATCTGAACAAGGAAGAACTTGTATAGTGGGCACCCCTTCAGCTTGGTGGGAAAGTGCAGTCCCAGCTTAACAAACTATGGCTGGACACCTAGAGAGATGGGAGAACAAGAGTGCTGTCATTCTCTGTCACTTCAGGTCTTTAAATGAGAATCTTGTGTCTGCTTATCTGTTTGGAAAGATGTGCTGTAGCTCAAGCAGAAGTTAAGAATGTTTCCAGGAATGGAGCATCTACCACTTCTCTGCGCAACCTGTTCCAGTGTCTCACCACCCTCACCATAAAAAAATTCTTCCTTACAACTAGTCTGAATCTACCTTCTTTCAGTTTAAAAGCATTACCCCTTGTCCTATCTCAACAGGCTTTGTGGTCTTATGACCTTTGAATGCAGAGGAGTAATGAAACTGCACTATCTCATACCGGAATTCTGACTATAAGCAGCTCAAAAACCTGTGCTCAGTCCCTGTGGTATTACCAGCCTCTACTGAGAAAGTGTGACTTTTAGAGAACATGGCAAAAAAGTGAAAGGCATATCTTATGGCTGTAACTTCCTGTTCTTGGGCTCTTGCTCACTCTCACCCATGCCCATTTTCTGTGGGCCTGCACTTACCATCACTCACAGTGTCTTCCAAAGGCTTACCCACAGCTGGATGTTTTCTCCTGCCTTGCAGCCTCACCAGATATTTAAGGTATGCAGCATGATAAGCAGCTACTTTTCTGGTCCACAGTGCTGAACGTACAGTTTGCAGTGTGTTTCCTTAAGCTTTTAGTACAGTTCTTTTCTGCATTGGATGCTTGGAGAAATTCTGTTTTTGCAATTATAGCTTTGGATGTCAGAAACAGTAGGAAGAAGTTATAATTTGGTTTGGTTGTACTGTGGTGAAGATTATGGCATAAGTGCCTTAATCTAATAGGATTTACTGATCTAAGTCATAGTTTTTATTTAAGCAACTGTTTATTTACATTAGTGATTAATTACTCTGATGCCTTCATAAGAAAAACAACATTTTACCAAAGAGCAGTGTGCAGTAGCTACTTTAGTTAGTGAGGATAGTTACTTTACTGCTATATGAATGCATTTTTTTAACATATTCATGTTACACATCATCTATTTCACAGAAATCATAGTTTAACGATTAAATAATAAACTTTAAAAAACTATTGCAGTATGTGATTGTGTGTTTGATAGATGATTCTGAACAGTTAAATAATCTCAAGCAAAAAATATTGGGATTTTAAATTGTCTGCTCTCTTCATAGTACGTCATTTCCCACACAACATCCTTCTCTTTAAGTTGGAGAGACATCAATTTGATAGATGGACCACTCAGTGGATAAAGAACTGGCTGGATGGCAGCACACAAACAGTCGTGCTCAATGGCTGAATGTCCAGTTGGAGACCAGTAATGTGTGGAGTCCCTCAGGGTCTGGTGTTGGGACCGGTCTTGTTCAACATCTTTGTCGGTGACATGGACAGTGGGATTGAGTGCATCCTCAGCAAGTTTGCCAATGACGCCAAGATGTGTGGTTCAGTTGATACTCTGGAAGGAAGGAATGCCATCCAGAAGGACCTTGACATGCTTGTGATGTTGGCATTGGCCATGAAGTTTAACCATGCCAAATGCAAGTTCATACACCTGAGCCGGAGCAATCCCAGGCACAGCTACAGGTTGGGCAGAGAAGAGGTTGAGAGCAGCCCTGCAGAGAAGGACATGGGGGTGTTGGTCGATGAGAAGCTTAAGATGAGCTGGCTTCAGTGTGTGCTCGCAGCCCAGAAAGCCAACATGGTTTTGTGGGTGGTGTCCTTGCCCATGCAGTGGGGGTTGGAACTAGATGATCTTAAGTTCCTTTCCAACCCTAACTATTCTATGATTCTATGATTCTACTCTCCTCATGGCAGTTTACCAATATATCCATGAGAGTTTTTCATTCAGCTACTGCTTTAGAATAATTACAGTGCTTTTGCATATGTGTCATTAACAATGAGGGGGAAAAAATGCTCTTGTCAAGGCTGTTAATTTAGATATCTGAAGCAGGAGGCAGGATAAGATGAACTTCCCAGCAGGATACCAATTGCTGCTCATGGTGCACCACCAAATGCACTGTTTTGTTATTTCGAAGAAGGTAATATCATTACAAACATGGCTTTTTATATCTACCTTAATTTATAAAGACAAACATCAGTGGCTCGTTGGTCAACAATTCATTTGTTAAGATAGCTGTCTAACAACACTATTATTATTGTAAATAGAGCAACAAACCATGGCATTTTACAATTATTAAACATGGTACAGTAGTAGTGCTAGTGCCCTTTCCCCTTACTCTGCTAGTGCCAGATCTATTAAAACTTCTGCTCATTAAAGAGTCAAGTGCAAATAAAGCAATTCTATGGCTTTGTAAATGAATATTTTTTTTTATTTCCCTGAAATAGATGATGGGTTTATTTTTGCAGGCACAGAGATTACTGCCCAGTTTATTTTTTGTTTAGGGACAGCTCTGAACATGATTAATGTTTGGTGTGTTGAATCTGTAAATGCAGCCATAACTATAAATGCTAAAATGTGTACTGCCTGCATCTAGAAATACTTATCTTTTGCTTTCTGGGAAGAAGTGCTTACTTGTTTAAAGCTTTGTTAAGGGGAAAATTTTACAAAGTCTTGTAAAAGTAAGAGAAAAGGTGTGGCTTTGCCACCTGTGTTTTCTTGAGAACTATGAAGCTTTCATTTTCCAGCAAAATGGGTCTGATGCTAAGCCTGCTGAAATGATGGAAATCTGTTGGTAGATTTCAAAGGGATTTGGATTAGGCTGTTTATGGATTACCCCATGGGTTACTTGTAGTGGCTCTACTTGTAGCCTGCCAGTTTATTTAAGATATAGCTGTCAAATGGTAGAATTAAAAGATTTAAGAAAACTTTTGCCTATTTGATGTACTGTAATTAGAGGAGTGTTTTTATGACATGCCATTCCTAGTGGCTACTTATGCCAGCCACTGCAGACCCCTTTCCTATCACTCTCCCTTATTCTCTCCCTTCACAGTGTCATCACTGTCCCTTCTCTGAAATTGAGTGCCTACCAAGGGCTTCAGAAAACACAAGGTGAAAATTAGGTATTTCAAGTAGGCAAACCCAATTTTAAGATAATGTTACATATTGCAAATCAAGACCATAGAGGAGCAAGACACTGGAGGAGTTTTTAGTGTGTTAGGTTTTATGTCTGTACAAATGACAATAAATGACAGCTGTAAATAAGTGAAAACATGCAGAGGTTTAAAATTTTTGTGGTTGTTTTGTGCCTCAGTAGGATGGTCTGTGCACTAGCTTTACTACCATGTTTTCAGTGCATCACCTTCTGTTTGCAGCAATTTCAAGCCAGCATCTCTAGGACAGGATGCAGAGGCACATGGAGCACAGTGGAGGGCTATCATAGCTTGCAGTAGCAACCTTCAGCTTTACTTTGTAGCTACAAGAGAAAAAGAAAACACTGGATATTTTTTATGTAGTTACTGATCAGAGCAGACAGTTGGAAATTCTTTCTCAATATTTTACTCATAAGTCTGAATTAATCCATTAGGTAATTTTGTTATCAGTCATGGCGCTCATGTGGATGGGTGAAAATCCAAGTCTTGTGTGAGTAGAAAAGCCCAGTACTGTTGACTGTGGAAAGAGCATAAAATCATGAGCTCTGAAAGACCAAAATGCAAAAGAAAAAAAAAAAAAAAGTTTATTATAGCTGATGTCATGGCTTTTGAGTCTTCATAGGCTTTGATGCACCATTAGTTAATGTGTGAGTTTGACAGCACTGGGATAAAGTTTCTGATATATATCAGTTAATATGCTTTTTCGTGAGGCTGTTTTACTATGAAAAGAGGTTAGAAGTGGAAGAAAGGGAGACCATACCCTAGAGAGCTGCCTTTGCCACATCTCCTCTGCTATTTTGTCTTCATCCTCTTCCTTCTGAAGTGTTAGGTGTAATTTAACCATTATCTAAGGGATTGAAGAAGAACCTTCATGTGTATCATCACTACCATCTGTTCAGTAATAATAATAATGGGAAAGTTTTTGAAATCAGATTTCATTGCTTTTCCTGTTTCTGTTCTCACTCTCCTTAAATAAGGTAGTTTAATTTTCAAGTCCTCAGTACAATGTGAAGAGATGAAAACTCAAAGCAGGCTGAATCAGAAATGTCTCCCTGTTTCAAATACTGACCTATTAATATAGAGCTTAAACAAATAAAACAAAGTATATGCTTAATAGATAGCACCCTCCTTTACAGCATATATTGTGATGTGGTTTTCAGTGAAATCATCTGCTTTCCTGGGCAAAATATTTGTGAAGAGAAAGTTCATTAGATTCTGGACTTACAGTAACATTTCATGTAACAGATACTTTGTTGGTGATTATTGAAGTTCAGGAGAACTTTGGTGAGAAGCAAATGTCAACCAGAAATGTCAGTATTGTGTGTACTGGGTCACTTCTGAATGTGAGCATTATCACAAGCTTTTATGAGACAAATTAATCGCCTAGAACGGTAATACAGCAAATTAGGAACGACCAGTTACAATCAGATCCAAAGTCCATTTATTCCAGAATTTTGTATCTCATAGGGCTGGTTCCATTCCTTTCAGACAAAGGTCGGAGAGACCACACAATGACTTGTTTACAGAATATTCTCTCTTGGGGAATATCTATTTCTACTACCCTTTTAATTAGAGAAAACATAAGCATTTTTATTTCCTCTGTTTTTTTTTTCTACACGTCTCCTATCAGTCCTGAATATTCTTGGTAGTTTCTGGTCTTTCTCCCCGCATCCTGAAAAAGCAGCACCACAGGAACCTAGAGGTTTCTGTTCTCCTGTCTTCCCTCCAACACACTGTAACCTACAGCATTAACTTCCCTTCATTGGCTGTACATGTAATCAAAGACCTCCTTTATGAATATATGAATTCTTCAGGTGAATGCCATAGACTTATCATTGTCTTCTCTTTTTCTTTTCACCTTGCCCGCTCCAGTGAGTGGAGATGACTGTCTGCAGATCTCACTCTTATTCTCTAAAGGGAAAGGGCTCATATGGTTCCAGAGTAGTATAATTTTCCAAATTACTTCTTAGTAATTTGTAGACCAAGAGGCAGTAGGTGGCATCTGAAGGAGCTGGAGTATTTTCCAGCCCACGGTATAGGAATAAAAGACCTCAGGTTTGAGAGGCAGCATCCTTTCTGCCCTTGCTCCTATGGCAAGCTCTGGGGATATCTGAGGTAGCCTTTCTTCTCCCTCCCCAAAAGCCAGCCATTTGGAATAAAAGGAGTGGCACATCTAAAGTCAGCATAACATAGCTGTAGGGATCCATAAGCATCTCCAGTGTCTAGCTTTGTGTAACCAATTAATTTGATGTGCATGCCACCAAAAATTACATGTTCCTTGTGACACCTGGAATGCTTTGCCCATGGCCAGAAAGGCCTCTGCTCTCATCAGGACACTGCTACAGTGTACAGCAGCACTGTGAGTGAAGTACAAAGTCACCAACATATTTTGCAAAACTTTGAGGGGCATCAGGGAGCAGAAATAGGTTCAGCAGCATGCAGAACAGCAAAACAAAAGTTAGATATTTGGTCTCACAGGATGAATCAAAGGACTAGGAAAATGGATTGTTTCTAATTGCTTTTAAAATGCTGATAGGATGTTGAATGCTGAACTTCTGGATTTTGAGTTGCAAACACCCCCTTCATAGGTGACCTTCCGGAAACTTTCCTTCTGGAGACTGGATCTTCAGAAAAGCCATGTGGAAGGTGTGAACTTTGAACGTTTCTTGGGAAACTGCAACTAGGGAAAGGGTAGAGAGAGGGAAGCAAACAAAATAAATCCTCTCAAAGCTCTCTGATCTCCCTTCCTCCACTTTTCTTTTTAAGGAATAGCTTTGAGAATCTGGCTCTGTAAGAGCACTTCTCTCCACTGCCTCTTTTCTCTGTATGATTTTGTGGCTGTTGATCTTTCATAGACTAAGAGCTCATGCCCTGAGATTATCTTTTAGCATCACTGAAATGTAAAAAATCAGGATGGGATAAAATACGGGCATGAAAAAAATCTTAGGGGGAAAAAAAAATAAAATTGTAAGGTTTTAATGCTTTTAGTAATTGGACCATTTTCTACAGAATCACAGATTGAGCTCTTTATCCTTGTCTTGCCATATGGGACATGAGGAATCAGTGAAATGCACCTGTCCAGTTTTGTATCTAGTTTGGGTTGCTGGTGATAAAAATGCATTATCACTGTTCTGCGGATATCTGTTTAGATCTTATTCTCGCTCTCATCCACCTTTTTCTGACAGGTTCAACCTAAAAGCCAAAACTGGGCTTGAGGGTGGATTCTGTTATCCTTTTGTACACATATGCAAAAAATTACTGACCTCTAGATGTGATGAAGCTGCCAGCCAATACTCATAATCTAGCACTTTGCATCAGCAGTAAATGTAATTTTAAAATAATGGTTTAATTTGCTTCTATAAAATTACATTTGCAGTCTCATTAGACTCCAGAGAAGTCTCCGTGTTGTCCAGAAAAATTACTGACTACATAATGAAGAATATTATGTCCATTGGAACACAGAAGATGCTACAGTGATTTCTGTCAGACTCAATTTTGACAAGTCTATTTTTAATCTTGCAGTTTGACATATAGCCCTTAAAAAATGTATCTTTTGCATGCTAAATCCTCTCTTATGTCCCCTTTGAGAACTGAATTTTAATGCACATCTTTAGAACACGGAATTTGTTCTTGCATGGATAAATTATTGTCAGTGTGTAAATATGAAAAAGTTAAGACTTTTAAAGCTTTTTTTATGCTTATCTCACAATTGCTAATAACTTCATCAGCTAGTTTTAAATGAAAGTTCTTAACATATTAATGATAAAACAGAAATATAAGCTGTTTAAGAGAAGAATGGGATGTTCAGGCAAGAGAAGAAAACTGCAACCTCCTATTGTTCTTCATAGAGGTTATTTTGTAGAAGGGAAATCTTGATTTTGCATATTTTTTGTTTGCTTATATGAAAGACATCTTTATGCAGCATACCTGACTTAGAGCTACAGGAGCCAACCCTGCAGTGTCCAAAGAGAGGTAATGGAACTGAGGTGTGTAAAACCCTGTGTGCAGCCCACAGAGCAGCCTGCTGGTCTGTTTGTGCATGTGACAAGCCAGGGTCATTTTTGAACAGTAAAGCTGCTCTCATAGCTGATTAAAAATTCACCTCTCAGTGCTCCAGCTGCTAAAAGTTGGGCCTTTAGCCCAAGCTGGTCACCAGTGGAGATACTAGGATGAAGATGGGAGAAGCTATTTAAAATACTGGAACAGGTTGCCCAGAGAGATGGCAGATGTACCATCCTGGGGACATTCAGGGCCAATCTGGACATAGCTCTGAGCAACCTAATAGAGTGGAAGATGTCTGCCTGACCAATCTGGTGGTCTTCTATAATGGGGCTATGGAACTGATGGACAAGGGTAGAGCAGTTGATGTCATCTACCTGGACTTGTGCAAAGCATTTGACACTGTCTCACATGACATCCTTCTCTCTAAATTGGAGAGGCATCAAACTGATAGATGGCCCACTCGGTGGATAAAGAACTGGCTGGATGCCAGCACACAAAAAGTAGTGCTCATTGGCTCAATGTCCAGCTGGAGGCCAGCAACGAGTGGTGCCCCTCAGGGATTGGTGTTGGGACCGGTCTTGTTCAACATCTCTGTCGGTGACATGGACAGTGGGATTGAGTGGATCCTCAGCAAGTTTGCTGATGACACCAAACTGGGTGGTTCGGTTGATACGCTGGAGGGAAGGAATGCCATCCAGAGGGACCTTGACATGCTTGTGAGGTGGGCTTGTGGGCTCATGCAAACCGGATGAAGTTTAACCATGCCAAGTGCAAGGTCCTACAGCTGGGTCAGAGAAATCTCAGGCACAGCTACGGGTTGGGCAGAGAAGAGGTTCAGAGCAGCCCTGCAGAGAAGACTTGGGGGTGTTGGTCAATGGAAAAATGAACATGAGCAGGCAGTGTGTGCTCGCAACCCAGAAAGCCAACCGTATCCTGGGCTGCATCAAAAGGACCAGCAGGTTGAGAGAGGTGATCCTGCCCCTCTACTGTGCTCCCGTGAGACCTCACTTGGAGTATTGTGTGCAGTTCTGGTGTCCTCAACATAAAAAGGACATGCAACTGTTGGAACAAG
>JAOEHY010041253.1:0-12369 GCA_025447955.1 Psilopsiagon aurifrons
GGATGGGGGGTGGATAGAATTTAGCTTCTTGGTCCATTCCTGTCTTTTCCCATTTGTGAAATTTTGTCATCTCCCTCTGGTGGCAAATGTCTGAAATATCCATCATAGAGCTGTCGTACGGGCCCGAGGGAGAAATCTTTAAGTGTATTCCAAGGTACACACTTGAAATCAGCATACTTACAAATATTCAGAGCATAATAGACCACTCACTGGAGCATAGCTTTGATATGAGAGAGATTGAAATGTAGGTTGGCCTGAGAACTGGGGGTATCCAGGGTGAAACAATATCAGAAAAAGACAGCAAGAGCAGAGGCTTTTGCAGCATTGTCTAAGGATGGGATTCCAAACTTTCATGTGGTACAAACCACAAGGCTGCAAGTTCAACAATCTCTAGTAAAGTCAAATCTTAAATATAAATTGTCAGGGAGGAGAGATTTTGAGATTAGGAAAATGAAGAATACGAAAGGGTAATTTTTAACATTACATTTTTTAATTTATTTTTAAGGTATAACATCTGTACAGTCTATTGAGTATCAAGGAATACACTATTGGACCAGAACCTACTTATTTTTCAAGACATAGTGGTGAAGAACAGAAAGTATTGCTTCCTATGTGGTAGGGTTTGTACTTGGGCATTGTTGGTGTTGTCTGTTGATAAAAGTCTTTTTGTGAAACTCTAATCTTCCAGTGAGAGTCAGAAATGATAGCACAGCTTCGCTTTTCCAGTCAGCTCGCTCACTGCCCCTTTTCAAGTATGTGCTAATACCAGACTATTTCAAACATTTATCCATTAAAACTGTTCAGTAAACAAGATAGAAGCTTAGAAAGCCACTTTAAAACTTCCAACTGATTTAAGGGAAAAGCGATTTAGCTCGACTATGATTGTTCTGGATAATTTAACAACTTCTGGCTCCCAGAAATCATAACCTGAAACCCTTGAGTAATCCTCTCAACCTAGCTCTATCTTATTTTTTTTCCTCCTCATCCTGTGCATGTATAGCTTAATCTGTTCTTCTGTACCCACATAGCACTTCATTTAGTCATTGGTCCTTTGTGTCTTTACAGTTCATCTCCGTGTATGTAGAATATAAGTAGGTGCTCCATATAAATAAACTCCCCAGTGGAAGCCAGATGCTGAACTTTATAGCTGACTAAACAGAACCACTGAAAGGTAATATAATATGCTTGGCATCTGTGAGTCAGCATCAAGATGTGCTCTAAATACTATTGCAAACAAACAGTGACAGTTTCTGGACATAAAGAACTCAATGTGCTCTCATTAGTACTGTTGAAAATTGCTCCCAAGGGTTGTAGTTCTCACTCAATTCGTATCACGTAACTTCAGAGTATGAACTGTTCTAGGGAACTGCAATGTTCACTGATTTCTACGCTGTTTGGTGAACTTTCCATTTAAAGGTTTCCTGTGTTGAGGCTGGAACTAATGCATTAAGTTCAGCAGTCTATAAGAGCTCCTGAAATGTTCAGATTAGAAAATGCTACTTGTGGGATGCTCCATGCCCTGCTTAATGACCTGAGTGAAAAGCAGACAAGCAGAGGCAGCCTGTTGGGCGAGGGCCTGGATTCACCTGTAGCACTTACCTTCATTAATCTTGTGTTTATATTGTTGGGAAAGTACGTGCTGCCTGTAAAGTGAGATAGCTTCACAGTCAGGCTTGATATCTGATTCCTGGCCTGATTCTCAGTGGAATTTAAATGGGCTTCCTGTGTGCAAATATGTGAAGCCTCAGTGATTAGAAAGCTGCTGGAGTTACACCAGTGAATGCTTGCAGGTGCTGATGCTGTGCTTGGCTGTGCTGGTAAGCTTGCAAAGCTTTCCTTACATGGAATGTTTGTTTTCTCTACAAATGGTGTTTATGGAGAGTTCATCCTGGGCTGAATTCTCTATTTTAAGGAAACCTTCACAGATGTCCTGTTCTGTGTTTTCACTGTTACAAGCCACCACTGAGTCATGTAGCTTGTGACCTGCTGACAAGGCATTCCTTGCTGCTTACTAAATATAAAAGACACTGAATGGACAGCCACAGACGAGTTGCAAGAACTTCATCTTCAAGCTAACACACAAGGTCTGCCTGCTGTGACTGGTTGGTGTTTTCCTAGAGATTAGAAAATAAGAATTCTAGGTGTACCCAGAACCGTAAGGGTGAAATTATTAGCCATGCACCAGTGTTTGGAGGTACCTGGCTGACTATTCCTGAGCTGTGACTTGAGATCTCCCAAACATACAGAAACATCAAGCCCTTGACTTGCATGCTGCCCTTAATCTTTCAGTCTCCTAGTGCTTTAAAAACCTGCTTTCTAGAGAAGGAAATTTCCAAGAGACTGAGCCATGCAATGGGTGGTTACGAATCCACCAGCCATTTATCTGAGCGCATGCTGAGAACAACATGAATAAAACATTTGCAGGCTTACATGCTTATGTAAATTCTAAGCAAATATTGGGTTTATGCTGTTACTCTGTATGTTGAGTGATGCCTCACTCCATAACGGACCTCACACATGGGTGACCACAAAATAAGTATTTTCAAGCATAGTAAGGGTGTTTTGCTGTAGTTGCTGTGTTTGTGGATTACTTGCCAAATTTTTGAATGCAACTGATCCTGAAATATGAAAATCCATGGCTTAGATTTGGGGCAGAAGGATGGAGGGCGTTGGGGTTTGGGATTTTTTTGTTGGTTAGATTCTTGGGCGTTTTTTAGGTGGTTTCGTATTGAGTTTTTGATCATTTGGTTGGTTTCATGGGTTTTTTTTTTATTGGTTGGTTTGGATTTTGTGTGGGGCTTTTTTGTGTTGCTTTTATTTTGGGGGGTTTTTGCAGTGGTTTTTTTTTTTTTTTTTTTTTTTTTTTTGGGTTGTTTTTTTTTTTTTCTTTTGTGTTTGTGGGTTGTTTCTTTTTAATCCAGCTGAAGAGGTTAAAGTTATGGTTTTAGTTTGCAATTCGTTAATCCATTTCTAACCTCTGTTATTCTGACCTTTTACAATTTAGGATCCTTTTGGACAGTGTTTCATTCTGTGATACACTTTTAAAAGTACACTCAGTTAAATATTCATGTCAGATCTATAACATTGTGCAAAGTGAAATGCAAGAAGTGCAGAGATTGAAAACAAGGGGGGTTTTGTGATTCTCTGATTTCAGGTAGCTTATATTGAGAATGAGTGGGGGCATAAGAGAAGATTATTAAATCTCATTCTTCTGAGTGGAAAAGCTCAAATACTAGTGAGGATTTCACAAGCCTGTTTCAACAGCAACCTTTCAGCATTGGGAGGGCTTTGGGCAGAGCAGGCTGCTCAGGCTAGCTGGGATGCTGGCTTGCACAGGAGGGCAGACAGGTGCTTTGGAAAAGCTGGTGGGTGATTACGTGGGTGTGATAATGAGGTGCTGTTTTGGTTCTCAGTGTTCTTTTTCTGACAGCAAACTGTCGAGATTCACATTATGCAGATGAACAAAGACTGCATAGCCAAAAACCACAGGAATGACCAAATTTTCAGTTGCCTGATTATGGTATGCTGTGAGGTTTTGATTAGCAATTTTTGCTTTTTATTTAACTTTGACCAGCATAATAGCCACAGCACCTTCATAGCAAGCATCCAGGGTTTATTCTTCTCTTTTTCTAACCGAAGTCATTGGTCTGTGTAATTTATATCATGGCTTTGCATTTTCTGTCTCTGATTACAGCCAAGTACATAGGGCTTTACATTAATCTCTTTACAGGGATTTATAGACTGTCTTCTGTTTTTCCTTCTTGCAGGATCCCGAGTCACATATTTGGCTTCAATTTCAGGATTTGAATTGACCCAAAAGATCAAAGCAAAAGACATCCAATTCACCATGATGATTAACTTGTAGCCAAACTTTTCTAAGTTGGAAATTTCGATGTGTACAGAAGGGATATAGCTTCCCAAATGTCATTGGCATTCAGAGGGTTTTGGACACGTTTCAGTCTTCTTTCACAATCCTGTGTTTAAATGGCCTAGCTCTGCTTTCCTTTCAAAGTAAATATGCATTTCCAAGGGGTTTATTGTTATTATTTTCCTTATTGATGAATCTCTGTATTTAAGACTTGTACCTCTCTGAGAGACATTCATCTCGCTCCTTGCTGACTCTGAGTGGTGTTGACAGCTGAGTATGCTTATACATGATAACAAATTACTTATGTCAACAAAAATTAACAAGTAGAGAATTTTCAGATGACTCCCACTCCTTCCAAAAATACAGGCACAAAGGTGGGCTTAGGAAACACCGCCGGAAAAATCTTAGATTTCTGAAAATGTTATCAACATTTTTTTTTTGGTCATGATGTAGTAAGCATGTAGCTAATTAATGCCCTACACTAAACACAGAAGTTTCCAGCTTCCTAAGAAACTTGATCTTGGAGAATACACTGAAACATTTTACAAAAGATTATGGAATTGCCAGCTTTTTCAACTGAAGAATAAAAACAAAAATACTTTGAAGCATAGCTACTTATTTAGCTGTCAATGCTGTTAGATCTAGCCTTTTTTCCACCTTCTTATGAATAGAAGAGCAATGAATAATATCTGTAATAATTACCAATGTTTATTAATTAATCAATCAATAGTTATTAATTCCCCTGACTCTACAGTGTTTCCTTTGCTTTGTGGATTGCTGAGCAGCAACCTGTGCAGAGTAACACTTAGGTAGTAAACTGCAAAGCAAGTCTTTGTGAAAAGAATTCAAGAGAATGTCTGTTTTCAGAGTAGAGATTTCATTTTGAATGGGGGCAGCCAGGGCTGTAGGTTCATTGTTAGCAAAGTATGAACAGAAAGAATCAAAGTATGCATGTCAAGAATAATAAAAGAGCTTGAACTTCTCAGAAGCCTTTTGGTTTTAATTTTAAGTAAAGGAACTTCAAAAATGCTTTTAAAATCTTAAATATGATTGGGACTGGAAACTGCAGTTGCCTCTCCTTTAACCTTTGGAATTCTCTCCAATATTCTCCTTTGTCAAATGTACTCAATTTTATGAGCTCATTATTTTTCCTGTACTAATACATTTTTCTTATCTCCTAATTAACCACTGCTTCTGGCATACTCATGATGGTATGCTTACATCTGCCCTGGCTTCTCTGCCTTATTTCAATGCAGGTCTCCTGATGCAATTGACTCAGCTGATGCTTTGACGCTATTCAAGCTGTCTTCTGGTGTCAAGTCTACCTGGTTCCAGTTCAGCGGAGGTGGGAATCCAAATGGACAGCTGTTAACAAATCTTCCTAATTAAAATTTGAGAGGGGCTTGAACAGGTAAATCATATGAAAATTCCTTACATCCCTTCAGCTTTCAAAACTTGATTAGAACCTTTCCTTAAGATTTCAGTTCTGCAAAAAGCACACAAACTTTATTTTTAGCTTTTCATGTTCAGGCAACATTTTGTGTGTCTTCTCTTGAAATCTCCTAACTTACATGTCATGTGTGATCTCTGCCATGCTGAACTAACCCGTTAAGGTTTCAGCCAACAGTTACAAAAGCAGAACAAAAATAGTGCAAAATATTTTTAGACAGTGTCAAAAACTTTGGTCTTAAATTAGTTTAGCCAGCACTGATAAATGATGCTATTGTTTCGTTTTGCATCTCTACCTGATATTTGGTACATGCTAACAAGTGTATTTAACTGAATATTTTTCTGCAGTTCTCTACTCTTTTATAAAGCTAATTGCCAACATAAAAAAAAAAAAAATCAAAACAGGCTATTAAATTTCTTATCTGTTGTGCAGAGTTTTGTTCTTTGTGAAGCTTACTGAAGTTGATGCTACAGGTAAGCTATTAAGAAATTAAATGACGCTAGTGTGTGATCAGAAACAGGCAGTGGTTAAAGTCTCAGGTGTCTTTCTACACAAGTCAACGGTTTTATCCAAAATCAAGGCATTTCTTGGTTTTGCATCTTTCCACTTTTGTTTGAAGCTTTTTCAGCTGAAAGGCTGTAGACAAAGTCTTGAAGAGTTTCCCAGAGATAGGCTGGTTAGGTAGAAGTGCATCTCTACCCTAGAATGAGTTCTTTGCTGACCAGGAGGGTCATGTCTATGGCTTTTGCAGTCTGATGATTCGTGGGCTATTATGATTCTATGGTCATTGCAGTTGCCAATTCATAAGAGCATATTATTGCAGACTTCCCAATGCAAGATACATGCACTGCAGACGGCATGGAAATACGCTAGTAATGCAGTCTTTACGTCAAAAAGTCCTGTAGTTATTTTCCTACTTGAAAGCTGGAAGTGTAAGAGAAAGAAAAAAACAATGAAAATGATAGTTTTGGGTGACTTTCATTGCACAGTACTTGAGATGTTGTGTTCTTTCAGACATCCAGACTTTACAGAAAGTGGAAAATTGATTTTTAGTATAATTTATATTAAAAATCACTTAAATATAGGAATACACTACAATATTCTTTTAATATCATATTGTTTAATATTGATTAAATATCAGGATCATTAACATTACTTTACACATTATTTGTCTAGTAATTATACGCACTCTGTGCTGAAATTCTCATCTCCCATCACTGAGTTAGTAACACCAAAGATTATATGCAGCTTTTCACTCATTTCTAGAAAATTTGCTAGTGAGGGTTTCTTAATTTCTCAAATTGCTGACTGGAAAGTGAATGCAGCTTGAGGCTTAATGTGGCTGACACTGTTTCCCTGTTTGCAAAGGTACTGCAGCTCTCCTGGCTTATCATACAAGAAACCAGTTTGCCAACTTTAATGAAAGTTTCAAGAGTGAGAAAAGAAATTGAAGTCCTTTGACAAGGTCATTAATTAGAAACTGGCTTAAAAAGAATAAGAAAACCATTATCTGGTCAAACGATACTGTGCCCATATAGTAGGCATTGTTCGGCTGGTAGAACTGGATGATTTATTTCCGTGTCACAGAGAACTTTATCAGAGGAGGAGGAGGGTGTTTAAAGTTTTGCTGTGATACATTTCATAGATTTCACCCATCCCACTCCCCTCTCTATCCTACCATTAATTTATCTCAGGCAAATATTCTGTACAATGGCTTTGTTTTGTTTGGCTGCTGATTAATTTCCCCTTCTTCCTCTCCACTGGTTTGCTCAACAGTTATCAGGCAAGTGGTCCAAGGTGACAAGTATAGACTTCTTGAAAGAACAGCAGAGGTGGAGCAGTTGCTGTGGTTAGCAACAGCTGGTCTTGAAAGAGAACCATCCTGAAAGATCTGCCACTACTTTTGACAGGTCCTCTCCTTGTTTTCCCCGTGAAATGACAAGCCCTTTCACAGACATCACATATCACATGTAATATTTCTTTCCTTCAAGCTATACTAACCTCCTGCTGTCTGACTCTGATTCTTGTGCTGGGAAGAGGGAAAAGATATTTTTCTGCCTGCACTATTCCTGTGTTGTCTCTTGGGTAACTTATGGCAATAAAAAAGAGTCGGCCAGCTTACCTTCATGTCAATGTTGGCACTAATGTTTTTGTTGGAAGCAAATGGCTTCTCAAGAGTCATTTGAAGAGCCTGACTTGAACACACTGTCCTGTCCTTCCTCTTAAAACTGCAGACTGCTAATGAAAAAACCTCATTTCTTTCAAATGCTCTATTCTCATAATGAAACCCTTTAGAAAAAGGAAGAGGAATGGCTTCCTTAGGATTTTCCTTTTTTTTTTTTTTCCAGAAGGCTGCAGGCATGACAGGAGTGCTTTCAGCAGTGACCTGTTACAGTGCCAGAGACGATAGCGTGATGTTTGTTAATTTGCTGTTGTGATGCTTTAGGCAAATGTGATGGGTGGAGAGGCAAGAAATCTATTCAGTAATGTCATCCCCTCTAAAAAAGGTTATAGGAAAATGGTTTATTATTATTGCTTACAATCACTGCTTGCTGGCTTTCAAAATACCAACAATATGTCAAACGCTTTCAGGAGACCTGTAAGAAACAGCTCTTTCCTCAGATAATTTGCAGTCATGGCAGGCTGTCATCTGCCGGTGTGTGTGTGTATTTTCCAGGTTTTATTGCCCTTTTTCACAGAAAGACAAAAAAGAAAAAGCATCAGAGCGTTCTCCGTTGTTAAATGAAGGGAAAATAAACAGGAGAGGAGGACTGCAGCATGAGTGAGAAGTCATGCTTTATTTGATTTGTTGAGGGGAAAGTTCAGATAATTATCTAGAATGTTGCAAAGCTTTTCCTGTCAGCCTTGATACATAATGAGAATTTGTTGGTAGACATCCAGAGGGAAAATTGCTTTGAATTCTTGCATTGCATTTTACAGTGTGCTGTTTCTGTTGGAATGAATGAGTGGTGGTTCAATGTGTGCATATATGTTGAGCTGTAACCAAAACTTGCAATGCTTGGGCAACAAGATGGTGCCTTTTCTCTGTATCTGTGCCTATGCTGAGAGCTGGCCATTGTAGCATTCATTAGGCACCAGTCTGTCTTTTTAATGATCGCTCTGAAAACAAATGTATTCCTTCCAATGCACCGTGTCTGATTTTTCTGTCAGGTTCAAATATTGCAGTACCATCTTCCTGTTGCAGCTCAGACCTCTTAAATAATCTAATCTCATCCATTTGGTTACTTCTAACAAATTTTCATTTCTTTGTCACAGACTTTGAGCTGTCCATGTTCCAAAGCTTTGCATCTTTTTACTGCAAACTGTAGCATTTCTTTCTGAAGATTGGTAGTATACTAGGACTCTCTTTTCAAAAGAAGTTGGAGAACTTCAGCTTGACTCTTTCTTGAAACTTTATCAGTCTTGCATCAGGATTCATTTTGCTAAAAACATAAATAAGTAACCACTGGGTAAATTTCAGCAGTTTCTAATTTTCCATCTATTTCTGCATTGGTTTGAATTAATAGTTATTCCAGGGATTGCATGCTCTTCCCTATGACCATGCAATGACTTTTACCAATGCATTATCACACTTGCTTTGAATTTTAATGATTCAAGAGACGGGGAGTTTCAACAGCCATTACCATCTAGAAAGGAAATTGTTTTTTATTGGTTAAATGTTATTCAACATGCTGTTCTTTCTAAACGTCAAAGATTTGTGTTTCCTGGTGGTGATTTTTATTTACATTTTCAATGCCTTAACAAATTCACATTTTGACCTGAGCAGTATTCAGAAGGGTCTAAAAGGCCCTGGTTAGAATCAAGAACTGATATGGTTTAGCTTACAGTTTACTTGATTTTCTGGGTAAGTATAAACACACTACATATATCCTTCTGCCACAGGATCCAGTTTTAACTGGCATTGGCAAGCTACAAGATGGCAACTTTTTCTCTTTTCCTACCTTGAAGATTGCCCTTTCCACTTGTGCTCCGCTGCCCATATAACTTCAGATCTCCCAGACAGGAATAGCCTTGGTGCTCTCTGAGGACATGGCTTACCATAATAAGGTCATTGTTTTCTGAAGTATGTGACGTAATAGAAATACAACCTTCCGACATTGCATAATCTTATTGCGCAGCCAGCTCTCCTTGAGACAAGATTTTGTTCCACTAGTAGATGAAATAGTGAATTGTTATTCAGGAGTAAATGGTGTGTGGTTGGAAGTAATGAATTCAGCCATTCAGCTTCTTTGGTGGGTTGTGCCTCCATTTCTGTAAACTAAGAGAAGCATTCCTCTGACCCACCCAATTTTATGAGAACTGAAGCCAAAATGTTGCAAAGGCCTTTGATCAATAGTGATGAGTTCAAGAAACCATATTCACTTGACAACACTAGCACTTTTAGGGAGGTCATAACTGAGGTTTTTAATCTTTCATTTATTTATTTGATTTTGATTTTCCAGAGCAATATTTTGGGTTTTTTTATGGGAACTAGAGTTAAGTTCTGTTTGCTCCCAGAAAAGCACAGGCTAGTTAATGCCCCATATTTCTTTCTATTAATGAAACAAATGAACAAAAGAGGAAGCAGGGGCAGGAAGAATTGGAGAGAGGAATATAAGAGAGAAGTACTGTTAGATTTGTTGCTGATGGATAGGGAGGCCAGTTTGGGAAGACTGGAGTGAGTAACACTGCATTTCTTCCAAGGGAGATTTAGGACTGCTGTGTTAAGTACTGCTGTGCTACATTTCAGCAAAATTCAGAATTTCAGCTAATCACTTTAGAATGCTAATTGCAAACGGAATTACCCTGTAGCTCTGAGAGTAATGGGAATAGAGCTTAGGAAGTAGGAGAAACTTTTGTATCTCTTCTGTTTCTCAGCTTTGCACAATCAGTTATTCACAGCAGAATGACAAGTGCCTAAATGGTAATGTTTGTGGAGAAAAAATCCAGACTATTTTGACATAATTTTCAAATCAGAGAATCCAGTGATGAGCTATTCTTCATAGCAAGTTACAGATATCTCCCGAGTGACTCAGGTAATCTAGGTAAATTGTGAAGTCATAGCAATTTAAGAGTTTAAGTCCTAAGAGTGTCAGAGAACAGCTGTTGTATGTGCGATTAAAGTAGGCCTGGGTAATTTTCCAGGTATACCTACTTCCATTTAGTGAATTTCGTTGGTGTTTTCATGCAGCCTTTTGATTAAGTTAATGTAATACTCTGCTTTTAGGACCACTGATAAGATGATTTATATGCCAGTATTTCCATTGCTGCGCTGCTGGTGTGTTTGCTCTTGAGATAGATGGCTGGTGGTTTAAAATGCCTGGAAATGTTTCTTCCATTTCTTTGTGACAGTTCATTAAGAGATTATACACAGAAACATCCTTGGTTACATACAAATCAGATTCACCAGTAAACTGGTGAAACATGCATTTGATCCCATTTACTTGATGTACACAAATAATCCATAAAGGTGATTTATTATTCCCACTTGCTTTATCTTTCGTGTTCAAATTGTAATCAATAAGAGCTATTATTCTTTCAAGTGAGAGATTTATAGACCTTGGTCATGGTATAATAGGCAATATGCACATAAAAATCAGTTTGAGAAGCCTTTACTTTTACATTCAGGTTTCCCTGAGGCATAGCAACTTAATTGGATTCCATATTATGAAACAAAGTAGATTATAATAAAACTAAAATAATTGGAGGGGAAAAAATGGGAGTACCAATCCAATAATTTATTTCTTTTTCCATGCATATCATGCTGGAAACATGGCTAGTCTGCATTTTTATAACTATGTAAGCAAAATATGACTTCCAGCATTTCTTCATTTAGGATGTGTTGTCTCATAGTGGTTTAGCACTTGCATTGTAATGGGTCAAGAGCAAAAAAGGGGCTTGAAGACATCTGCTCAGAGCAAACTGATTCCATAACTCTGCATGTTGCATTCATCCTCTGTTGCAGTGACTAGTACGTTACCTTACCACCTTGCAGTTTGACATGTCTGGAGTAACTTATAAATTGTGTATTTTCTGTGACTTTAAAATGTGTCTCTCCTCAGTTTAAACAATAGTGAAAGAGTTTAAACAATAGTGAAATGTGTCTCTCCTCAGTTTAAACAATAGTGAAAGTTAACTTCTTAAGTTAACATTGCCTGACTTTATAGTCAAACACATAATGAAAAAATCCTTTTTTCTTATGGCTACTTTTTCAGCTTGTCTGCAGACAAAAGTTGATACTACCATATCCATTTACCCTACCTTTATTTGCCAGCTATTCTTATTATCTTACAGAATCTCTCTTCTGAAATCCCAACTGATCTCTAACTCTTGATATGTACAGTTGAGGAGATACTCTGCAATAGTAACAGTAAAAAACAGTTTCTCACTTTCTCAACTTCATCTGCAAAGATATTAGCTGTGGTTTATGTTTGGATTAAAGGCGTGCAATGTAGGTAAGGGAGGTGGACAAATGTGTACATTCGCGAAGATAGGAGATGCACAATCCATCTGGGAAAAGAGCAATTCCTATGCTGTTAAATATATTTTTGGCCCACCTTTGTGCATTTTAATGAACCAAATTAGGGTTCATACAAGGTGCCTTGAGTCTCCACTTTTCCCAGAATTATGTTTGACAGGTATGATGATATTATGACATATTCTGTTGAAGTTTCATTTTGACTCCTCATGTGGGAGGAGAGTATACCATGGGAGAATAGTTCTAGTGTTTCCCTCCTTTTTGATACTCTGAAGTAGATTGCTGGCAAATTGCCATTACATTAATCCCTACATTGGAGGTAGTTTACTAAGTGAAGTATAAGAATAGGTTTAGTTTAAAATTGTATCTATACCACAGAAAATGAATTCCATTCTATCTCTACCAGGTATTAGTGGCATTTCATTGAGAGTGTATTTGTAGTCAAGGCCCTCAGAAAGTACTACTATTTGTGAGCTTATTTATGCATTATTTGTTACCACTTGTCATGGGTTCAGCAGTAGCAGTCATTTTTCTCCTTCTTAGTAGTTGGTGCAGCACTGTGTTTTTGACTTG
>JAOEHY010041256.1:0-11085 GCA_025447955.1 Psilopsiagon aurifrons
ATCCCTCCAAGAGCAGAGGGAAGAAAAAGGGGGAAGTGAGTGAACAAACTGCGTGGCTGATTTATGGCTTAAACCACAACAGTGTCCCTAGTATCAGAATTAGAAATCCCTTTTCTTTTTTAAAGTGATTCTTTATTAAGTAGATTGGTCAGGGTAGACCCAGAGGATACAGAATTTTCTACCACTGTAAGCAACTCCCTGTTATGCCAGTAGCAGCACACCACAGATGATGTAGCAATTGAGGGATCATTCTCTGAATTCAGATCTAGTTTTTTTTTGTTGATTTGTATCTATCTGTTTACACATCTCCTTTGAGAAGGCATGTTTCCATGCTAGGCAGTCTGACATAAGAACATAACATTGGTTTACCTTTAAAATGGAATGAAGACAGTGGGGTTCCCTCTTCTACTCCATGATCTCTTCTCATTGCAGCATCATTTCTTATGCATATTTGGTGTCTATATGCATTCAGCTGGTGTTATTACAGTCCTGCAATGAAGCTATAATCACTAAAAGGCTTTCCTTTCCATTACCATATACTTAGAGACCATTTTATCTCACATGACACACAGTTGATTAAAAACAAAACAACACAGAAGCCAAATCTCTCAAATCCCAATTCTTTGGTTTGATCATAGGATTATCTTTCATGTTGGCAGGTGAATTTTCCCAGTATTCCACTCGATTTCTTAAAAGCAGTATGAATCCAGAGGTATGTTCTCTAAACAGCTTATACCCTGAAAGAAAAAAAGACAGCATAAGCCAAAGATCCATTTACAAACACACTGGGCAGGCAATGACTGAACACCCAGCTATCCTGCAAATACGCGTTGCATTAGAGAATTCCCACCCTACCTTGAAAAAAGGAGAATATACCTGTGGCAAAACCAGAGAAAGTGTAAAATCTTGCCTCTAAACCCATTGTTTCTTGGACAGAAAATACCTAATTTCTTTATTTCTTTAGAGTAGAACATACCTCAGTAGTGAAGTACCTAGAGATCACTCTGAAGTCCTAAAGTATAGCACCATAAACACAGAGATCCAACATGTGTCAAAAGCACCTGAAAACCAACCACATAACATTTCCCCCTGAGACTAACACTGAATATGTACCTGCTAGATCTCATAGAAAGGTCTGTTCTGCACATTTGCTCCTCCTTCTGCTGCATTCACAAGCATTTAAGCATCATACAAAGTGTAAACTCATATGTGCCTTCCTGGGCCTGGAGCTCCTATGAGCAGGTGGCCTTGGAGTAATCCCCAATCATGGTTCCTCCTGTCTCCAAGCACCCTAAGGGCAGCCCTGCTAGTGTCCAGCTTTATGAGCAGGGAGTAAAGCAGTAAGCACAGGAGATAAGAGACACAGTCATACCAGAAGGTTTCTTCTGGACCCTGAAAAGATTTTAGTAGCCATGTCTGCCACTGTAAAATTCACATAATAGAAACCAGCCACAACAATGCAAAATTGCTGAGCAAACAGTGACGAAATTAATTCACTTTGCTCAAGGCCAGGTTGGATGGGGCTTGGAGCAAACTGGTCTAGTGGAAGGGGACTGGAACTGGATGAGCTTTAAGATCCTTTCCAACCCAAACCAGCCTGGGATTCTGTGATTATTCAGCCATGAGTCTAGGTGACAAGATATCTCTTGCTTCCTTCATAGAAACAAAGATTACTCATGAAAAATTGGTAGATGTTGCTTTTTCACTGACATGCAGAAACTGATTTTTGTATTTATATAAAAATGCAATCTCTTTAATGAGTATGAAAAGTATACATTATCAAACCACACCAACTTCCCTCTGAAGTCCTCACACACAAAAAAAGAGAAAAAACAATGATTTCTAAACAAAGAGTTTTGCTTTTTCCCATATAAAACTGTTTATAAAAACTAAAATCCAGTCAAACTATACTGAGAGAAAAAAGGGCTTTCCATTCATCCATGCCTCTTCCTTCAAGCTTTCCTTTCACCATTTAAGAAAATCCCGAACAATAACAAACTAAAAAGCCTAAACTTTTGGCTATGTTTCCAGCTGCTAATTTTGTCTGTCATGAGCTGCTATTGTCAGGCTGAGGGAGGGATTGTTCCCAACTTTAAAAAAACAAGAAAAAAGTAGAAGATGCAAAATATACTCAAAGTAACATCTGTGTTTTCTGATTTTATTAAAGCATTTTGTCTTTGTTATACAGAAATAACAAAACACTGAGCCCTTCCCATCAGTATTCATGATGTCTGCCTTTTCATACAAAACCCTCTGAAAGAAAATTCCCCCTGGAAAAAAAAAAAATACTTTCCTTGTAAAAAAGCAGATTGTGAGACAGATGATTGCATTGTTTAATCAAATTTCCATTTGAAAACTCTTTTCCTAGTTTTAGATTGAGCTCACCCAGTAAGGCGCAGGCACTAGGAAGCACATGGAAGTATAAAGTAGCAGCTCCTCCATTTTATTATCTCCCTTGAGCTTCGCAATTGGCAAAGGAGAAAAACAAAACAAAAAGAAGTGATGAACAAAAGTAGTGACCATAAATTAAGCGCTGCTTTTTAAAGTTCAAACTGAATTTTCTTTAGTTTTCTATAGCTGTCAGATAAACAGGGTAAACCCGCCAATGCATGTTTAATATAGAAAAACTCATCATGTTCAGTAGTTCGACCTCCATTGGATACATTAGTTCAGGCCAGTGAACTTGGAGCAAGCCAAGTGTGGAAATGTGGAACTGGGCCAGTGACCCCCACCAGTGCCTGTCATATTTGCTGAAAGCAAACTTGTCAAATACAGAAGGGGCAGAAGGAGGACAAGAGTATCCTTAAACCAGGGAGCAGCAACAAAGCAAAGATGCCCATCATCTATTCACGGTTGTCTGTTGTTCAGTAATGGCCCTGGCTGGCTGGGGAACAAAAAGTCTGGTTAGAGCCTCAACCTTTCAACCTTGGCCAGTCTAGGGCCTTTCATTTCACAGGCTCCCCAAAGCTGAGGAGTGATCATAACACTATGATACTTCCTTGTGTTTACCATCTCTTCCAATGTAATTTGTGCCAAGTAGAAGAGGAATAGGATATTCCCAGGTCTGCTAGCCTGTCATGACAAAACAACCACTGTTCTTCCCCTTCAGCTACAAAAGCAATCTTAAAAAATAATCAGTTGTATTAATAGTAATTCCTTCGGATACACTTTAAAAGAAATCAAATAATTTTAAGTATCTGCCTTACATCCCAACACTGGTTTTAATTTACTCACGGTATACTTTTCATTGAGCTTTAGCTGCGGCCTGCTTTCTTTGTTCCCTCAGTTCCATTTATTCACACTTATTCCTCAGCAAAACAAGATGCAACTGCAGGGGAAAACATACCACGAGCATTTGATTTCACAGACAGGGAACCAGTTACCCCCTCCCATCATTGCCAATAGAAAATGGAGAACCTAGGCTGACATTGTTAAAACACCAAGAAATTGGTAGGATACATTCAGTTCTCCCATTAGCAAGTCTTGAGGGCCTCACTAATGGTTTACACTACTGTTACTAAGAAGAAAAACTGAGACTTCCCAGTGAATGAGGGTGTATGGTATAAGGTGGTAAGAGTAGATTTTAACACTATGCTAATGCCATGCTCTGCACCCAGTGGGTGCTTAGAGTTCCCATGACAAGTCCTGCAAGACCAAAGTCTTTGACTCCACTAGGTGCCTTGCACCTCACAGAGATCCCTTGCTCTGTAGAAAGCTGCAGCTTCTGCCTGGATGGCCGTACCCTGCCTCTGCTAGGTACAGAGGCACCTTGTGACAAGGTCAAAACTTCTGCACCTTTTCATAGGATCAGAGGCTGCCATCACCAACCACCACCATACTGCAGTATCTAGTCCCTTCACTAGAAAAGTCTTGGAAAGCACAACATGACTCTAGCTCATCCACATACTTCTCCCCTTTTCACTAGCTGTCACAGCACCACATCCTTACAATTCCCACAAGACTATTCTTCAACATTTACTTCCCATTTTCAATGTATTGCTTTCATATATACAGAATAGTCATCTGTATTTCTAATTCTCCTTTTGAAGAAACATGCTGCAAGCAGTATGTTAGAAGTCAGTTAAATGGTTCTCTCTCCAGCAAGCTGTCAGGGGTGAAAGGATGTCTCTGGGGGCTACTATCACCTATGACTCCTGATATTTACCCAGCATACCTAGTCACATATCAGCATTTTTATCAAACACAAAGAAGACTTACTTACCAGGGAATATTGCAGCTCTGATTTTGTAACACAAGAAAGTCTCTTGGCACTGACCATTTCTACCTCAGAAATATCGAATTCTATTTTCTACTTTGAAGGGTCTATACAAAAGAAAGAAAATGCCTGCAAAAGAGAAGACAATTTTTTCCTCTTCAGTATTAATTCCTGCAGATCAGATGAGAAACCTGATGTTTGTTGCTATGCAAAGCCTTCTTTGACTATGTCCTCAGTATCTCACACCATACTATACAGACTGCTTACGGATTTGGTTTTGGTCACATCATCTTATCCTAAAGATAAGATTAAATACTGTGATGATTTTCAGACTTCTTGTGTCATGTTCCTAGAAGATAACTTCTCAGGACAGTCATTTCCAGGCTAGGTATTTTTAAGGTAAAAATTAGAGATTTAAATTCAATTCCTCATTTTGATTATTCTATTGCATGAGAATTTGAGATATGCAAACCAGTGTTCTGAATTAACTATACCCAAAAAAGCACCTACAGTATTTGCAAACACAAGCTTGAACAAAATATACACTATGTGTAGAACTTCCAGATTCAGTTCCAGAGAGGTAGGCGAGGCAAAAAAACCCAGGATAATGTACCTAAGAATAGATTATCAACGCAGACTTAAGTAAATTGCTTGTCTGTGAAAACAAATTCTTAAATAAATGCTTGAGAGCAGCCACAGTTCTGCACCCACACTGAACTCTCCTGCTGGGATATGTGAGAGCAGAAACTCAATCCTGCAGTGAACTGAGCTACTCTACACACAGGCATTGGAGGAATATGTTTGGTTTCTTCCAAATATCTAGGAAGAACTCTGGAAAGATACTAAGGAATTCATACTGTTTATATGACAACCAGAATTTAACATTGATAGTTACAGTACCAATTCATAAGATGTGGTAAGTCTAGCTTTTTGCTGTGTCAAACACAACAGTTAAAATCTAGCCAGATCAGACTAGAGTATCACACCAAGTAGTATGTTACTTAAGTGATGTTACCGGCTCAATGAATCTCGACAGCCAAACTGACAAAAAAGAACCTATGACTATAAACCAATCACACTATATTTGGTATATTTATATAGATTTGTAGTATAAAATCTATCGTGGGGGATTTATACTACAAGAATGGACAGAGGTAATTTCACTTGGTGCACAAGTGATATATTCCTTATACACTACATTATCTCTCCACAGTAACCAAGTCTACTGAATGACAAAGAGGAAATCACAGGTGAGCCCATCTAATGAATATAATCCATATTTTTAGGGAAATTTGTGGAATATAATGAACAACAAAAAAAATCAACTGGTAAATAGAATTGCTTCAACTGTGTCATCCTTCTGCCTCATTATTGCTTTCTGCTTTAAAACAAGAAGGGGTAATTATTGAGTATTGTCAAAATGCTCACAGCTTCACAAGCTCTGGGGATGATTCCTGTACACTCAGACTGGTAAAATGGACATTAATCTGTCACCGTTATCTCTAAGACACATGAGCCTGTTGTGAAAAAAAACCAAACCACAAGACATGTTTCCAAACATGTGCTTTTATGTGGGTCTGGTAACATTATTACGAATTTTATTTTATTTATTAATACCATTATTATGTATACTATTCATTATGAAACCTACAGATAGCACTGACAACATTTAGAGGATTCTGAGATGGAAGACTCTCTGGGGCTGTTTTCACCTGTGACTCCTGACAGTTATTCATCCTACCCGGTCAATTCAATAGACAACCAGGCTCAAGCCTGGCATTCCATAAGCCTAAAAGCCTGGCATTTTAGAATTAACACTGTTTTGTGTGTAATAGTAGCATAAATGCATATTCCAAGGTTCTGACAAGCTGTAAGGCATCCTTTTGGAGGGAGAGGATTCCTTGACCACACAAGCTCCTATCACACAGATGGGGTAGTATGGAGTGCTTGGCTGAGTTCCACAAAGTGTTTGCGGGTGTGCCCTCATTTCCCTTTGCAGTTTTGGCTTTGCCACCAAAAAGGTCAGAGTGCATTACTAAACCTAATGAAAACCTCCCCACATCTGGGAAGTAATCTCTTTCTTTGCTCTGCTTCTATACAGACAGAAAAACCAAAGGTTTAATCCATGTAAAGGTCACAAAGTGATTGGCACACCCAGAAGTGGGACTCCTTTCACTTTCGAATTGGAGACAGAGAAATTTGGAAGGTTTAGTGATACCCTTTCAGCAGACAACATTCTCCCACAGCCTTCTCTGCTCCCCTTAGATTTGTTTTCAGTTTGCTTGTCTGCTTGTTATTTTTGGGGAATGAAGTGGAACTGTTTGTTCGTGGAGTGTTTGGTGAGGTTGGTTGCATACTTGAGGCATTTCCCATTACACTGATATGAAACATTTCTACAAACCCCAATGTCTTTTCCTATTATGTTTCTAGCTCACTGACTCCAGGTTTTACTCTAGAAACTACTCCCTTTCTATACTACCTGTTTATCCTAACTGAGGACCTTCTGGTTTTTTTTAATGAGACACATTTTTAGGTCCATTTGAGCATCAAAATTTCAAGACCCCTGCTTGCAAATTGATTTATCTTTTATGTTATATTTTAACAATCAAAAGGTAGTCAAACTTGTCTAATAAGAACATCTATCTGCAATGCAAATGGTTTTATATGGTCAGAGTACCTCCACATATTATGACCAAGTCTTTGTTCTGTCACTCAATGTACCAACACTGGTCTATGGTGCTCCTTGAAGAAAAAAAACACCCCTTAAGGTGGAATTTCATAAGTTGTCTGCCAATACTTGGATGGACAACCACAGTTGGGATGAGACCTGCCTACCCCAGGCCTATTAAGCAGCTCTGAGAACACTTCAGATATCTTGTATGTCAGCAGTTCACATACTAAAGATATAATTCGTCTTTTTGAGAACCATCGCCTCATTTTGTCTTTCTGGTCCTCCTCTGTACCACAAACATGTACCTCATTAAACTACATAACATCCATGTTTAATTATCCTTAGCAGACTAAAATTTGCCAGTTTCCATATGGCTGATCTGTTCAATCTGCCAGGTTTTTCATGATTTATTCAGGAAAAAAAAAAAAAAAAACACCAAAAAACAAAGAGGCAATTTACAAAAACAAATTCTTTGTTTCCCCCCAGAAAGACCAGTTTCTATTCTCCAAGCCAAAAAAACCAAGAACTAAACAATATGTACAACAGAAGCAGATGTAGCTATTATAGTACGGCCTGGTGCTTTGAGAAAAGGGCAGCATGAGTAAAAGTAATGCATTAATACATTTACTTCAAGCTGTTTAACCTGTTCTACTTAACATCACTCATGGTATTCTTTTGAGTGTAAAAAACTTCAACTTCTTCACCCTGCTTTGCCAGTCTGCAATCCCATCACCAGAACCCAGCACCATGATGTGTATAAGGAGACTGCTGAGGGAGCACATTGCTAAATAGAGCCAGTGGGAGCTTTCAGTCTGTAAGCAACCATCACCTCTGTTGTCAAATCCAGCATTAAACCAATGAATCTATTTTGTATCAATATGCTTTAATTGGTTGTCTGGATAACATCTCCACATAATAATGCCAGGATCAGTGGTGAGTACCAGGGCTGTGTTAGCACAGTAAACACCAAGTTATTATGTCCCTTTCAGAGAGCACAAAAGTTACTCTAGCTTGAAGCCATATGGCCTAGAAGCATGTTGACATATCACAGCAAGAAAGGGTTATGTCACAGAAGGGACCATGTCGAGGAGATCAGAAAAGCTGGATCAGCTACTTGACCAGTGTCACATCCCTGAACCCGGCATAAAGAGCTCGAACAAAGTGACATGAACTCATCTGTGGCCACTGTCTAGGAGCAGAGACCTTGAACAATGGCAGCACCTGCCAGATCGCTGCCCTCCTCCCCAATAAAGTCACCAACAGCCCCCTCACTGTTCCGTCATGTGCCTGGCACAAGGCCCCTATTGTTACCAGCCACTCTCACTCCAATCATTTCTCCTCTAAATGACACTGCCCCACCACAGGTCATTTCAAGGGGACTGAAAAGAAAGATTTTGCATCTGTTTTGAGTTGTAGGCACCAAGGGGGAGGGGGCCTGAAACCCCTTGATAGCTGGCAAATGGTAAGAGCAAAATGTCTCTATTGTTTGTGTTTGAACAAACAACCATACTACATGAGAGTTTTTATTGTCCTCAAGGCAATCTGCCACGAATGCTCCCCTTTGCCCATACTCTACAGAGAGGGAGGGGAAAAAAAAAAATCACAATGGTCACAGTTAGGAAACCTTAGTGAGAGTTTAATGACCAGCTACCAACTAATGGATGGTGAGGAACATATGGCAGAGCTTGGCCTCTTCACATATTGATTAAAAATAATTTAAAATTTAAAGCCAAGTTTGTTTGACAAGGTTCCAGCTTCTCAGCAGCCACTTAACAATCTGAATAAATCTGAAGAGGAAAAGCTTAAATTCTAATCCAAGGCAAAGCAGAACTAACTCATTGTCACATTATATAATTGAATCTGCTACATTCTCCGGGGATTAACAGCCAACTCTTAATGATTTTCTCTCTCCACCATAAATATCTGCTGATGTAAACAGCAAAGCAATTCTTTGTAATATATGGTAACCTTTTTGGAGTGCCTTTATTAGACCCTCTTTATGAAACAGAAACATTAATGGCTATAATCAAGACTTGCTGGTCACATTCTAAACACATAATATTATTTATTGCAACAGAATGATTCTGTTCTTATGTCCTCACAGCACCACTTGAAGTGAATGGTCATATTTTTATACACATCTTTGTGTTTTCTAGCTTGAGGAATGTCTCAAATGCTTCAGCATTTGAGACAATTGTTCTGAATGGATTGAAATAAAGTCTAACTGGATTACTTTCAAAACCAGGTACACATGAAAACAGATCAGATAACAGCATTCAAATTACAGTCCCTGTCTCACCAAGGATCAGATGGGCAGCAAAGAAGATTCCAAGTAAATGAAAGGAATAAAAAACATGCTGGCACTGCTTTTTAAATGGTGATTACTTGAAAAAGGAAGGAGGAAATGACCCTACACCCCAGCTTTACACACAGCAAGGATCTGGATAGAGACTTCGGATATTTGGCAGCTGACAAGAACTGGTGGCTGAAGCACTAAGTGTGAGGAGGTCTGTAATTTGCTCTCAATTCAGGTGCTCCATAACCTCAGCCACATCGCTTTGGCTGTGGCTTCTCTCTTACTCTTTCTGCAGTGGCTGCTGCAGAATGTTCTGATCTTTGTCAAGGCTGTACCCATTAATTTAACACAAGAGATGCCAAAAGAAAGCCTGAGAGCTGAGACTTTCACCAGTCTTCAGTCCCACTAGGAACATCTCCCTTACATGATAAAGGCAAGTGGCAGGTATGAAATAGGTACAGATTCATCTTTTGGAAAACAGTACCCCAGAGAACACCATGGGCAACCTAAAGTAGCAGTGAGCCAAAGGATTTGCAGGATTTCCAGAGGTTACCACGGATCAACTGAACTGGAAATGTCAGGTAACAGAGGGAAAGGGTTACAAAACATGGTAGTGATGCCATGATGGCATATATAAAAGGATAATGGCAGAAGTAATGGGTAAAGAAAATTGTCCCTTACCTCAGTAGTAGTAGTAGCAGCAGCAGCAGCATGGAAATAGGCAGCACAAGGTTGGAAACGTAGTTTGTCTCTTCACCAAAAGCTCAGTTGATCGCATCTTTTAGAAAAGTGACCTTACAAAATTTTAACAGGTTTTACATTATTGAATCTACTTATTTCTCTTAATGAAGTTACTAAAATACTACTTAAGATCTCAATTTCTTCCTAGAGCTTTTCTATTATGCCATCACATTGGTCCATGGCAAAACTCTGAAAGGGATTAAGCTCCATACACTGATGGAGACAGGAACAGAGCTCCTGAACTGCCATAGGAGTGAAGACCTAACTCATTTAAATGCTTTTAAAAGAACACCGCCAAAAAAACTCTGGAAACCAAAACATGATCTTTAAGCACTGATGTGTGTATCAAAATGTGTCTAGCAACCACGCATTATTAACTGCAGAGTGCTCCTCAGAGATAACGAAGAATGAATGCTGTATTTTATTGATTGGAAACTGGAATGCAGCAAGATATTCTTGTGAGGTCACACAGGAAAAACTGTGTCAACACCAGGATTAGAAGGGCGATCATCTGGCTTCCAGCTCCATAAAACCATACTTCCTCTGCAAAAAAAATTGCTTTTCTAATAATAAAGGACACTCCAGGAAGGGGTGGTCTTCTGGTTTTGTCTTTCAACTTCAGAAATATAAAGAATGCTCAGCTCCGGTTCTCCCTGCATTTGGACTTCCTAGATGCTGTCTGAAGACAGCCAAGGCACACTGAATGCAAGAAAGAAGTTAACAGCCTCATTCTCATTCCTTTCCCTTCAAGGTCCCAAACAGCAAGTGACAAACTAGGATTCGAATCAAACTAATCCCTGGCACACCCACTTTTCTCTTAGGTACCTTCGTGGAATCTGACAGCATCTCAGTAATTCAGTATATTTTTCCAATCTACAAGGCAGGAAGTACTACTCTGCTTCAAGAGGTGAGGAACAAAGGCATAAACTAGCAACTTGCTAAAAACCAGACATGAAGGTAGGCTTTTGAAAGCAGCTTCTTAAATCAAGGCTTGTGCTTTGCCTGTTGGATCCACCTTCATCTCAAAAGGCTGCAGGAGGTAACTGGGACTTGATGTGGATGCCAGAATCATCTATCTTATATTAACTTAAACAGGGGAAGTTTAGATTGGATCTGAGGAAGAAATTCTTTACTATAAGGGTGGTGAGGCACTGGAATGGG